>JAUMHI010000046.1:6057070-6086083 GCA_032359435.1 Enteromius unitaeniatus
GTTTGGGAGCCAAATGTGAAAAAGCTCTACCTCCTTTAGTTGACTTTGCTATCCTTGGTACTACCAACAGTCCAGAGTTTTACGATCTTCGGGATTGTGATGGATTGTAGCGTGTTAGAAGACTAGTTAGGTACGCAGGAGCTAAATTATGAAGTGCCTTTTAGGTAAGACGTAATATTTTATAGCTGATGCGGAATCTAATAGGCAGCCAATGCAGAGACTTTAAAATTGGGGTAATATGATCTTATTTTCTTGTCCTGGTAAGGACTCTAGCAGCTGCATGTTGGTCTGTCTGTAGTTTGTTTATTGAAGATGCAGGACAACCACCTAGTAGTGCATTACAATAGTCCAGTCTAGAGGTCAAGAATGCGTGAATTAGTTTGTCATGATCTATAGTGTCGAACGCAGCACTAAGATCAAGTAAAACTAGCAATGAGATGCAGCCTTGGTCTGACGCGAGAAGCATATAAGCATTATAAAAACAGTTGTGCTGTTTAATATTTATTTGGAAACCTTGATATATTTTTTCAGGATTCTTGGCTGAATAGACAGTTTCGTAACATTATAATTGTCTTTACGGACACTTTTGTTAAAATGTATGCATCCTTACTGAAAAAGAAATTTTTGCACAGTAGTGTACATCGCTTGCAGGAAAATACATTTTGATTAAATGGCAATTACTAAAAAGGTAGCTAACAAATTGTAGTAAAATATCCAAGTCAAATCCAAATAAAGTTAAGACTCCAAGACTACCAAGTTTTATTACCAAGAAAACAGCATTATACAAAATACAAATAAGCAAACAATTTAGCATACTGTTAGATAAGTGAAGAGTACCAAAAGTTGTTATAGTGACTATAGATGAGTTCTGTAAGTCACTGTAGATGAGAAGTTATGTAAACTTGCCTAAGCATTTAGTAAACTTCAACGAGGTTATGTAATTATCAAGTGATATTATGTGATGGTCTTTTCAGAGTCAGCTGAGCGCATGCACCAAAGCCCTAGAGAGCTCAGAGGAGCTGCTGGAATTAGCCAATCAGACGCTCTGCTCATCTCAGAACGACAGCTTCACTCAGGTACCACTCACTTGGAATGTTACACTGTTACAACTAAATAACTCATTTACTTCCTCTTAAAGGACTCCTATTATGCTCCTTTTTACAAGATAAACTGTAAAGCACTTGAAAGCGTTATCAGTTAAAATGTAAAAAGCATAATAATAGGACCCCTTTAATGACTTTATGGTGGTTCAACCAATGACCTTTTTTAATACATATTTGAATGAAATTATATTTGTAGAGTTGCTTTTAAGAGACATGTCCTCATTAATGTATTTGACTGTTTGTCTGCAGCCTGATACTACTATTGTTGCTTTCTCTGACAAAGTGGCGAATTGTGTCAGATGCTGCTAGCTTTTCTTGGTAACACGTGCTGGTATGACTGATGTATTGTGTTTTGTTGAGACTCAATGCGACTCAGTTCTCTCGCTCCCTATCTCTCTCTGTCCCTTCTTCTTTTTCTCTTTCCTCTCTGCTGCAGGCGGCCAAAGAGATAAAGGATAGGTACTGTATAGATACTTGATTGAGTTCAATGCACAGAGTAGAACATCTTTAAACATTCCTCCCCTTTAGAGTTCATTCATTGATCATTAACTCATCTTTTTTTAAAAAAAAAAGCTAAATTGTAGTTTTTATTAGTCAAATTTGGCTCATTTTCATTTTCTCTGACTCCCCAAGCGTGTGTGAGTGTGTATATGCATGGAGTGGTTTACTGTGTTCTCATTCACGACATTCCCATATTCCTGTTCTCAGTCTGTCAGATGAGTTTTATTGTCGACTGACTGGAAGCGTTTATTGTGTGTCTGCAGTGTGACTATGGCTCCAGCATTTCGCCTATCTCTGAAAGCAAAGGCCAGTGACAGTATGAATCACATGATGGTGGACTTCACTCAGGAAAGAAATATGCTACAGGCCATCAAATTTCTTCCAGGTCGGTGTAACATAAATAAGGAAGTGTTAAAAATGGTTTAAGCAAAGCCCAGTTTATATATTTCTGCCTGCTTTGCATGTAAATGGTTTTATTTATGTGTCGAGTGTCAATATATCTGACGATGTAACCGCTTTGATGTCAAAAACAGGAAAATGCAGTGCTTCCAAAATGTCACATAAATGCTGACAGATTTTCTTTTAAACTGGTTTTTGTTATACATGTAAACACACTATGTTTTTAAATAAATAATCCCTAAATATAACCTGAAACTGGGTCGTAGGATGGTGTTTATGATAAAATTTGTAATGTAAAATTTAATTCAATAATGAATAAATTAAAATGTAATTTATAAACGTTATTTACCTTTAATAACTATAATAATATCATCTTTTTTAATAATATCATTTTTATGACTGAAATCAAATCAAATAAGTTATAAGAAGTTATAACAATATAAAGTAATATATATGTAAATATTAGTGCTGGGCAACGATTAATCCAAAATAAAAGTTTTTGTTTATGTATGTATGTGTACTGTGTATGTTTTTTATGTATATTTAAAGACAGACACATACAGTATATATTTTGAAAATATTTCCATGTATGTATTTATATTCATACACAATATATATGTACACATATGTATGTATATATATATATATATATATATTCATATTCACAACTTATATATACGTTTATTTATTATATACTTATATATACACAATATTTAGCGTATTGTATTTTTCATATTTTATATATACATTATAAATAGTAATAATAAATCCACAGTACACACACATACATTATATAATGCCTTGTATTTCGGACTATTGGCGCTCATAAAAATTTTAGGCTTTGGCTGCTATCTCTGAACAAAAGTCTCCGGTATCAGATATCTCTGTTCTTCTCACCTGTAGTGCCTGCCACACCAGAAATTCATGTGGCTGAATGCCAGGTGTTTGATAACACAGTCACGGTGGTGTGGACCTTACCTGAACCCGACTCCAAGCTGGACCACTACATCCTGGAATATCGGAGAACCAATCACGAAGGTCCTCCTCGGGCTCGAGAAGACTACCCCTGGATGGTGGTGGAAGGGATAAAAGAGACTGAGTACACACTCACGGGTACACATTGATGTTTGGTTTGCTTCTGATCCTTTCTTGAGTAGTTTTAGATAAAGTTGTAACAATGATGTCATTTGTTTGTTCAGGCCTACGGTTTGACACACGTTACATGACCTTTAGAGTAAAGGCATGCAATAAAGCGGTGGCGGGTGAATTCTCAGAGCCGGTTACTCTAGAAACACATGGTAAGTTGCACTTACACACACACACAGAGGGTAATGAGCCATGCCGCTTCTTCTCTGCACAGAGAGAAGAGTCTAACAAAAGTTACAAAGCACCATCACTGCTAAGCTGTCTGTTAAAGACCTTTTGTGAAATCAAATTTAGGCCTGTCAATTACATGTTAATGTATGTTAATTAATGTTAATTTAGTGTAATTAATAATTAAGCAAGGAAAAACGTCTATTCAATGCATCTTTTTATTGTCTTCAAGTGATTGTGATGCAATTTTAATACAACACTTATGGAAATATATAAAGTAAAAAAAAGTGAAAATGCAACACAATTTCCTATTTGCAAAAGGATGTTATATAATGTGATAATTATAAGCAACCAGTTGTTTCACACGCAAGCAGCTACTTATGAAAAATAATAATATAATAGTTAATTTCTTGCTGTACAATTACTAAGTTTTAAACACAATTTTGTTTTCTTTTTTATTTTACAGTGAAATATTACAAATCTAATAGTTCTTATTTTGTTTAAAAATAAAAAATATATTATATATATATATATATATATATATATATATATATTCTTATAAAATAACATGTATATTTTAGTAATAATAATTATTATACTTATAAAATATATGCAAAACAACTTAAAAACAACAACAAAGTTTCTATCTAAAAAGACAATAAATTTTGCATCCATTGTTATTATTTAAAGAATTTATACAATTATTTTGGAAGTGCTGAAAACATGGAAATCATGATAAATTAAAAAAAAAAAACTTAACCTCTTACTTTAAACGCTTCCTCTCATTTCCTTCCAGCATTCGTCTTTAAACTGGATGGAGGTTCCGCCCATCAGAACCTGAAGGTGGAGGATCTTAGCGTGGAGTGGGACAGCAGCGGTGGGAAGGTAGCTGTCCAGGACATCCGAAAGGAAAAGAACAGGACCAGCTCTCCTATGCATTCTCCTGCCAGGTCAGAGTCAAACCGACTATTTTAAGACACAAAGTTCTGTATACTGACAGGATTGCCACTACACAGCTGTTTTTATTAAACTCATTTGCTGACTGCTTCTTTATAGCTGGCTATAATAGACAGAAAGTAGACAGCCAACATGGCCTATTTACACATGCTGTCATTGGCTAAAATGTTTGTATGCCAAAAGCGGCCTTTGCTAGAATGTTTACCCAGCCTGAAGCCAGATGAACTGCCCTGCTTGTCCCATCTAATAATATTTTTCTCTCCCAGGACAGCCATGATGTCCCCCAAAAGAGCTCCATCTGCTAGAGTGGGCCGAGACCGCTTTACAGCAGAGTCCTACACTGTCTTGGGTGAGTCAATACAAACATATTGCAATAAGCTACAAAACACTAAGGAACCATATACTGTATGAGTGTTCATTTCCATAATCCTCTGTAATGTCCAGGAGACTCCATGATCGATGCAGGGCAGTATTACTGGGAGGTACGGTTTGACAAGGAGAGTAAGACTTTTGCAGCAGGAGTTGCTTTACGGTCTCTAGGTCGCTTTGATCAGCTGGGGAAGAGTAACGCTTCCTGGTGCATTCACCTCAACAACTGGCTTCAGCAGAGCCTCACAGCCAAGCACAATAATAAAGCCAGAACACTGGACTGCCCCATTCCAGACCGCATCGGCATTTACTGCAACTACGAAGAAGGTGTGTCAAGCTATAAATATGACAAAATGAGTAAAATACTGCCACAGTTAACTTGTAAGCCGTGTTAAAAGCAAATGGATGATGTTGCCTGTGTGAGAACTGTATATAGTCAAAGACTGTATATTTAATATAGTTATGGACAGATAGTGTATATTGCTATGTGCAGCCTTGGCTTTGTTTTTCTGTTTGTGTCAGATGTTTAACAATGTCAGTGCTAATAGTCACTATTTTTCTTTATTTGTGAAAAATACTAGTTGCTCTATAAAGTATAAATGTGTTTATTTGATATCGAGTTATATTTTTTTATTCTCACTTTTTAATTTTGTTTATTTGTTAATTATGCAAACATGCATTTAATTGCAGAATGCATCATTTGTATCTTTTGAATGAAAAAAGAGTTTAAGATTTTGGTGTCGGCCATCAAAAAATTCAGTAATTAGTCATTTACTAATTAGTTTATTCTTCTTTTCAGGCATATTGTCTTTTTACAACTCCAGAACCAAAACTCTCCTTCATACATTCAGAACCAAGTTCCAGCAGCCTGTTATACCTGCCTTTATGGTAAGATATACAGCTCACTTTGTATTTAAAGGAACACTCTTAGGTCATTTTTTTAGGTCATTCTTGAGCTATGCAAATAATTCAATGATCTATGCTAAGCTGTGCTAAAAGTCTACCACCAGACCTGGAGATCGGCTGAATGGGTTCGAAAATGGTACAACTCTTTTTTACTCTTGGGGAGTTGGAAAATAATCCTATTTTCAAAAAAGTGGGGTGTCCCTTTTAACAATTAAATCACACATCAATTAGGGACATGCTACTTGACTGTAACTAAGTCCTTTACGTAAGATGCATTCTTTCATTCAAAAGCATCCAGGGGTGTGTTTTCCAAAGGCACAGTTAGCCTATTATGGTGGCAAGTTCCGTCGTTACCAGCATAGTTCAACGATTCAGTGTTTGCTGAAAGCATAGTTCAAACGAACATTCGCAGTCAACCTCACAAACGTACGTGGTTTGAACTACAGCACTGGACCTGTGGTTAGAAGCATAGTTTCTTGTTATATAGATATATGGGCTTTAATAAATATGCTCTTGGGCACAAGAAGCAAACAAACATACATTCCTATCTTTATCTTCCATTCTATCTAAATATAAAAAGCGATTTAATTATGTGTTTTTGCACATCCATCCTAAACGCTGTTTTTTTAAAAGTGCGCATGCGCAAAAAAGGCTAAGGGAACCTCGGAGTATGACGTATGAGGGAACACGCGATGATTCAAAGATCAAATAAAGCAAAATGATAGTGAACAAAAATAATAAATTAGTCAGTATGTGTCATGTTCAATACAGCAGCATTTTGGAGATCTCTAATCAGTTTAGTAGCAGAAGGTCTATCTTCACGTCATTAACAATGGCCCTATGTTGTTGAACTAACGTGGTTCAAACGACGGAGATGCGACCGCGTTCGGGAAACAGTCGTGTGTAGCTTGTTCGCTTCCAAAACAATGCATCGTACTATGGTGGTTTATCAGCGAGTTACATCGTTGTTCGGGAAACGCACCTCAGATAGAGTACAATGGAATAGAAAAGAATGCAGGTCTATTATTAGCTTGACTTGACACCATCACAAAAATGCACGGTCATGGAACAAGATGCTGCAAAAAAAACAAAAACGACGCAAGTCACAACATGTTTGTCTGGGTATGTGTAAGTAAGATATGTGTGTAAGAGCAGTGCCTCAAATGCAGTACAACTTCTAACCAACTGCTATAATAAAAAACAAGTACAAGTCTACATTTATTCTTTTACTTACACTGTACAAAATTTAAAGCATAAACATACAATCTACCTTTCTAGATTGTATCGAGCACTAGTGCACCTTTAGTGCATTCACAAACTATTCTAACTCAAGCTTTCAGAGAAAACGTTTTGAAGTACACATGGCGGTGATGTTGAAATTGTCTTTTACCCTCTATAGGTGTGGAATGGGAGTTTCTCAGTGCAGACGGGCCTTCAGGTACCCAGCATCGTGCTGAGCGGTCAGAAGCGAAACAGTAATACGAGCAGCTCTAATGCCAGCCTCACTTAAATCACACTACACTCTAGAACTGCTACACACAGGTTTGAAGAACACCTGGCAACTCGTAAACAAGCCTGGAGGCGCTTCCTATCATCAGTATGTCTTGCCAGCTTAAGGAAAGAGCGGCTCTTTTCCTCATTCCTTTTATCTCACTGATCTGGATCCTGTGCCTTTCAGTGTCCTGACTTGTGACATGACGGGGTATTACTGTATTTCAACATGCAAAGAGCTTTTAACAGCCTTGAGTTTGTGCGTATGTCACTAGGGCCAAACATTGTGTGTTGTTTTTTTTAGGATTTTTTCATTCATAGTTCATTCACAGTATTTGAGCCACAGTTATTTCAATGCAACAGCAGCATGGTGGTGTTATTGTTTGAAATCACGAAACTGTATTATATTTACACGCTGAATGTCTTTTATTATATGCCTCGAATTCTGCTACAGTAGCTGCTTCCGTATACTTTTTAAACTTACAGTTAGTATCAGAGTAGCACAATAATCTTAAGCTAAATCATAGAAGTCAAATGCCTTTTATAGAATGTATTAATTCTTCAATTCCAGCATCTGAGGAGGAAGGAGGCAGATTTAACAAACCATTTGGTTGTGCACGATCAATGATGTGTGTGTGTGTGTGTGTCCATGTTCATGATGTCACCCAGAAAGGTACTTTTCAGTGTTCTTGATGCAAATATTTACCAAACGTAACTTTTTTTGTATGCCTGCTTACATATTACAGAAGACAGTAATTTTCTGCCACATTGCTGTTTTCTGAAAGGAATAGTTACTCAAAAATAAAACTGGATTCTCATCTGTTTTCTCAAAACTGTATGACTGTTTCGGTGAAACGCAAAATAAATTTGAATAATGCTGGAGCTTTCAAGTTTAATAACGGACATAAAAGCATATAAATTGTTATAAACGTACTCCGTATATTCCCTAGTTTCGAAATCATTTGATAGTTTTGGGTAAGAAGCTGCAATTTAAGTCAATACATATTGATAATCATCGCTTGCAGTGAACTGTTAATCAGTCTTATTCATGGCTGAATTGGATTGACTGGTTTCACTGAAAGAGTCGACTCTAAAGATTAATTCACGAATAAACAAAGCTACTCATTTCATTAGGAGAGCAAGAAAGAGAATTAAATTTTAGATTGTTTATTGCATTAAGCAAATACCTTAAAAAAAACTTCAGAAATGCTCGTTTTGAATTCGTTTTAAAGCTTGAAAGCTGCCGATGCTACTTGCGTTAGAAAAGGTTACACAGTTTTAGGACAACATGAGTGTGTGTGTGTGTGTGTGTAATCAAAACAAGCAATGCTTTTAGTCAAACACCTGAACATTTTAAACATGTCTGAAAACTAAAATCAACCTGTAAAAACGTGCTGTCACACTACCTGTTACATCAATAAAACAAATGCCAAACATACTTATTGCCTTGCACATCCACAAAAGAAAGTACGCGCAAGACAGGGTACTTTTTTTTTCTTTTCCATGATCATTGTATTGTTCTCAAAATATATAGTATAAAACGTATTTTAACAGGAACAGAAAAAAACAGAAGAAAAACAACATTTGTTTGATCTGTTTCTCTATCTGGAGAAAGAAGACCTGCTACTTCCCCATATAGTAAAGTCATAATCATATAATCAACAACCATTTTTCATTGTTATAGCAAGTATGATATTTGTATGATGATTTGTAGACCAGCTATCTGACACGTAGGAATTCAAAACAAAACATTTATATATGTGACTTTTCATCTGAATAACCTGTGATAAATTAACAGTACCTCAAACACAGTCAGCAGCTACACAATGCCACACGTGATGATCGATATGAGAGTCTAATAAAGGACGGCGATAACTAATACATCATAATGCCCAAAGGATCCATAAAGATTCAAGGAACTATTTGTTGATCCAACTGGACAGCAGTGGGCAAATATATCACAGTGTTCAGGGGAGTTAAGGTGTACATCCATATATCGGCTGGTGTAGATTTGAGGCAAGCTTAATACTAAGGAATTACTCCTTGTTCCAGAATGAAACCATTATCATCCTCATCTAATTGAGATTTTTATTCCTGGTTTCGTCTCCTAAGAGCCTCTTGGAGCTCATCTGTCCAAAAAACGACAAATACGGATATCAGAAACAGGAAATATTACTCAGATTCAAAAGTAAAGCGTGAAATAGTTGCATAAAACAAGAAATTGTTCTTACTTAGGTCAAGATGTTTTGGCTGAATCTTGGGAATATTCTTAGGCACGCCTGACAAACTGTTGCTTCGGCAGTTTGTTCTCGGGTAGCCAGGAGGTACCAAAGCTTTCCTCTCAACATCTACATTAAAACAGAAAACATTAAGATGCCTCTTCTTTTAACTGAAATGGTTACGTTACCGAATCCAGAGAACTTCCAAACAACATAAGGGAAGTGATCATTAGTTTGGCATATAATGTAATTATTGAGTGTTTAGTATTAGCACCAAAGAGATATCGAACTTGCTCTGATTGAAGGTATAAAAAGCAGTTTATCATTCAACACCCTCACCCAAATGTTCTCTGATCTCAAAATATGAGTATTTCAGCCCATACGACAATCTCTCAAAAACAATTCAAATTGAATTCACCTGAACCGTTTCCATCTGAAGGCAATGTATTCTGGTGCTGCAAATATCGCCCTGCTAAGATAAAATACCACCATCAGAGATCCAGTAATAAACAACATTTTTACAGCATGTTCATGTAAATATCAAACAATAAACAGAAGTATAAATGAACAAATTAAAACAAACATTTGATAAGATTTTTTATAATAGAAAAGTCTGTCAGCCTGCATTTATTTGATTAAAAACAATACTATTATGAAACTATTGTGTAATACTATTACAATTTTTAAATAAAAGGTTTTCACACAGGTTGTCACAATCTTTCAGAAACCAGTCCTATATGGCGATTTGGAGCTCAATAAACATTTCTTATTATCTTATTGAACATGTTTAATATTCTTGTGGAAATTGTGATTTTTTTTTTTATTCTTTAATGCTTTTCTTTGCAATTTTATATGCATCAATTTAAAACAGAAATATTTTGTAACATTAAAAATGTCACAATGTGACTCTAATGTGTCTCTGCTGAATAAAACTATTATCATACCAACCCTGAACTTTTAAAAGATAGTGTATATTGCACAGCACAAATGTAATGTTAAGAAATGTGGGACATTGGGCTTTTGGTGTTGTTTTCCTGTTTTTCGTACCTGCAAGACGTGGCAGTACAGGAGGTGGAGAACATACTGCCTCGTCCACCTCATACTCTCCAATATCTGCTAAAAACATTAGAAACACAATTCAAGGTAAATCATCTGCAAAACAAAAAAAGAAGCTAAAGAACTGCAAATCTCTCAATTCACAGGTATTCTAAAGTGTGTATAGGACTCACCTGAGACATTGATGTAGGTGCTGCTTTCCAGTGGTTTCGACTCTGAACTAGATCGCTGATTCCTTGGGACTGAACATGAAAAAAATCTTTTAGGTGTAGAGCTGGCAGCTTACGTTAGACACTCATTAAACCCAATGCAATAAGTTTAAACTGATAGATTATTATATGTATTTGTATTACGTGGTTTTGGGAGTGGCACTGGAGGAGAAGGCGAAGGGACTTTACGACAAAGCCCTCTTGTCTCACTATTCTCATCATCGGCCTCAGCACTAGCTGAAAGAGAAAAAAAAAAACAAAAAAAAACAGGAATATAATATGAAGTATAAATTGGATTTATTACACTGGCCCACAAGACGTTGCCAAAAGACGTTTCTTTTACTTGCTGTAAATCTCTAATGTCTGTCATGCTCTGTGGACAATGTGCCTCAATTGTTTAACTTTAAAAACAACACAAACAATACCAGGTTTCATTAAATCAGAAAAAGAGAGAAACTAAACAACCAGTTTAAAATAGAATGGTATGAGTATTAGTTTCCGCTATCAAACATACTGCTTCTCAACCAATGTGTTTTTTTTATGCAAAGAGACTGTGAGAAAGCTGTTCCAGCTCTGTCATCAGTCTAATTTGCTTCTAAAAGTAAAGCGGTCAGTTTAAATTCATTAAAGTCAATACAACATTTTTAAAATGATGTGTAATGTTCATTAACAGTATGCATTTGTGCTTGGAGATAATGCATTACCTGGTTTCGGGGGTGGCTCTGGTGGAGTAGGCGAAGGTACTTTGGGACAGCGCAGTCTACTCTCACCATTCTCCCTATCAGTCTCAGTAAATGCTGAGAGAAAAAAAAATAATTAGAATAGTATAATTCAAGCCTATTAAACCAGCCCACATGGAGTTGCAAATTACATGCTTTCCTTGTGTTCAAACAGCTTATATATAACCATTTGCTGAAAAATGCTAATGTTTGCCCGGCTTTGTCACAACTGTCTAACATTCAACTTTAAATCAATTTAAACAAACAATGCCAGCATTCATTAGGTCAGAAAAAGAGAGAACCAAAACCACCGGTTTCATCTAGAATGGAATGACAAGTATTATTATAGCACGCTACTGAACAAACTAGTTCTCAGTGCGTTTATGCAAACCATATTCATAATGAAAGAGCATGTTTTACCTAGTGTAGCGTTTTTATTTTGTGAATTGACTTTTTTTTTTAAACCTTTTAACAAACCAAAAACAATAAAAAACAATTACTAATATGTATTAGAAAAGAAAAAGAAAAAAAGGTGTTCAAATCAGTTTGCTAACTGGAAACCCGTATCTACAGTACATTTTTTATTAATTTTAGGTAATTTTTATGATGGGATGTATTTATTTTGTAGCCTACATGTCATTCATCTTTTATAACGTTAGCATTTTCTAGATGTATGATTTATATTGACAAGTATGTCAGTTGTTTTTCCCCCAATAACTGCGAACAGTAAAATAGTCTCTTACTGATTTTTTCATCATAGTGTTCCTCCATCAGAAGAGGTTCCAAAACCCCATTGGTCTTTTCCAGCAGGCAGTTAACGACATCATGCAAGGTCTCACAGGTGATCTGTGTGTTTATGAACAAGGTGTGTGAACACTCACAATGCCTGATACATCAGTGCACATACCAGAGTAAATGATTTGATTGTGGCGATAGGCTAAAAGTGTACATTTACTTACTGGAGAAGCATTTACCACTAAATACACAAAAACACACAACCTGTAATATGCATAAACTACAGATGCCTAATCTAAATGCTTAGGGTGTGCTTTAAGATAAAAATCAAAAGATAAAAGTTCCTCAAATCACAAATGATCACAAGTATATAACTCCCAGTGGTCACGTCCAAGAAATGTTTAATGTATAACACATCAGCTGGACTGATCCACTGCGCCTCATTCCCAACACTGACCCATAAAACTTTTTTCTTATCAGAACTTCCTCTTCGCTTTCAGAGCAATCACAAATTAAGACGATGTACAAAGCTTCTTTCGCAAGAGTTCAGAGTTCACACAAAATTACAAGTTTGCAGATGGTTACATTGCTCAAGCTTTTCTCAGGTATATTGTGAAACTAGATTAAAAACCTTTGGTAAATAATAGATTAAAGCCATTTGAAAATGAAAGGACATAACTATTACTTACGGGAGTCTCAAGGGCAATGGTGAATCCTCCTTCGTGCCTCCGAGACACACGATAATGTCTGAATACTGGTCTGTAGAGCACAGGAATTAATTTTTAACTAATTCACCTATATTCAGATTTATTAAAGTATAACTTCAGACTATTGTGTTCCATACTTTATTCAAAGGATCAAGGTCTAAGGTTCAAGACTGTGTAACCAGCGATTCAGATGATCAAGATAAATTACAATAATACAGTTACCCTTTCAGCTGAATCACTTCGACGTTACATATGGGAACTCGCCAGAGAGACCTATCAGCTTTGAGCTTTTACTAATGGCCAATGAATATCGTTGTGCACTGATTGCGCTCAGTGCACCTGCAGCTTTTCACTTCAGAGCCGTTGTTTTGGAGCTGGAGATCCCGGGGGTTTCGTTTACAAGGAAGGTGACGGAGATTGTTGGAGAAGTTCCCGCAAAACCTGCTCTTTTACAGCGTTTCTGGGTGGCTGTAAGCGGATCCTGCGAGCTGGTGGCCTTTTTCACGGCCGGCTGTGCCAGTCTTCGATAGATCCAGTGAGCATAGACCCCTGCGTGCACGCGTTCAGTTGCCGCGTTGGGTCTTCCCTGGACGACCAGGAGAAAAATCCAGACGTGCGTTTATGGGTGTGGAAGTTTCCTCACCTCGTCGGACGGTCACAAGCGTTTTATGTCGTGTCTGGGCCGAGAGCACACTCAGGCGGTGTTCGTGGAAGGTCACTGCACTCATTGCGAGTGGATGACCTTGGCTGTGTTGAGGTCGCGCTCTTCTCGTGGTAAGTCGTTGGACTGTAGCAAGTTCACGGCTGCCACGGCGATACGCCTGGGGGACCTCCAGGTGACGGTTCAGAATCCGTTGTCCAGTGCACCAGCTGCGCAGACCTGATCAGGGGGTGATGCGGGAACTCCGCGCTGCGACGGACCTCGCTCTACGGGGAGACGAAAGTCACAGTGCCCGCCCTTGGTCAGGTGATGTCCACTGCGGTGGTCCAGGAACGCCATCTCTGGCTAAACCTGGCGCAGGTGCCGACACCTAGAAGGTGCGCTTTCTTGACGCCCCCATCTCCCAGGCTGGCCTATTCGGCGACACTGTCGGGGACTTGGCCCAGGAGTTTGCGGCAGTTCAGAAGCAGAAGTCCCCCTGCAGCATCCAAAGAACCATCTGCTCCGACCCCAGCCGAAGTACAAAGTACGAAGCGAAAACCTGAGCGCGATCAGTGCTCATTCATTGAGCAATATTGATTGGCCTTTAGTAAAAGCTATAAGCAGATAGGTCTCTCTGGCAAGTTCCCATATGTTTCCTCCTTCAGGGAACATGGGTTACGTTGGTAAACTAGACGTTCTCGAGGCCATCCAGCAATCTCCATCTACCCAGTATTCAACATGATTGTGTGTTTTACCCGTTAATATCTTGATACGTAGTGAGAGCGAAAGACGTCCCATCATGTCCCGGGCGTAGCAGCAGGCTTCCATGTTTGCGGTTCCTTTCCAATAAGTATTCAGCTTCAACACGAGTGACATTATGATAACACCTGCACACAAAAAATATTGCATTATTACAAAAGGAATGGGTTTTTTAATAAATTAATTCAAATGAAGACCAGATCATTTGCAAGAACAACCATCTATCACTAACAAGGCAATATATTATTAAAGTTTAAGTGTGTCATTTCTGTATCACAGCCAAAAATGCTGATAGTTTTCTCACTTCCCTTCCCATCTGCCACTGCTCTGCCAAACTGAAACTTTCATGCCAACCAATAGCAGCATTTTGTTTGTTGTCCCTTATTAAGCCAGGACAAAGTATTTAAACATCTAAAAATACTATACAAATCACTTTTAACCTTTAATGTTATTGTAGCATTCATAAAGAAAGAGGTTTCAACTTACGAGGGCATGTCTGGTTGTACAATAACATAATGGTCAGAAGACGAGGTTGGTGGAGGAATTGAAAGAAGCCGCTGCCTTATTTTCTCTTTCTCTATTATTTCCTTCATCATGTGAATCTGGCCAGGCAGCAGGTTCAGAGAACTTGGCACAGATAGCTAAAGGAAAGAAACAGAGAGAATTAATACATTTGTATTCATATAATCTGGGTATGACATAGGACCGTTTCTCAGTTAATCTATTGTGTAAACTTGTATTTACCTGTAGAAAAGCATTTAAAACACACTCTCTGGTTTAGAGAGCACTAGCCTATCATAAAAGATTAGTTACAGTTATTACAGCACAATTGCCTTTACACAGGAATAAAACTAAAGCCATAACTGTCAATGTACTTCCTGTGAACAAATGCTGATAAAAGTCTGCACTCTGCAGTGTTATTCAATAACTAGTTTTTCAACAGTTGTAAATGCATATGAGGAGACTTACTCTAAATATTGTATGTGCATATTTCTAGTGATTTTAGCAAACCTCGATAAAATACTAAATATATCAATAATCTTTTAAACTCCTTTAACATTCTGTTAAGGCTTTTAAAACACTAGGCATCATACACTCACATTAACACTCATTAAAGGTGTTTTCCAGAAGCACAACTAACCTTTGAAACTGAGAGCATGAAGCCTTTCCACAGTTCTCGAGCCTCAAGGCTGGGGGCCTGAGAAAACAGAAACGCATTATCAGATTTCAAAAACTCAAAGTTAAACAGCTCCTGTATAAGTGTACTGCAGTGAAATCAAGGATGTTCAAAGTCAAGATTATTCATATTATTATTATTTTTTTAACAGTCAAGTTAGTTTTACATTTTTATAAAAATCAGAGACAGGAGAAGTTCTTACAATCATTTTGATGTCTTCATTTTTCATGTGCAGAGTGAATCTAGCAGCGTCCAGATTTTGTTCACGACAGCAGTCATCTGATACGGAGTTGAGATCTGATAGATCCAGCTTCTCTATATACTGTATTCACAAGCAAACAGTTAATGCATTCATGTTTTCTGTATATAGACAAACATATACAGTTTAGAATAAAACAGCTTTCAGGTCTGCAAGCTTGCATTTGAATACATTTGCCTAGTAAAACTAAATGGAAAAGGCAGCTTGTAAAAATCACTTACAACACTGTCTTTGGTGTGGTTGTAGAAAAAGAGAGAATTGCCACATAAACTGGTCCAGAGTTTACGACCCATCTGTGCATAAGAAAAGTAAATGTTTACTGAAAATAGCACCATTTTATGATAGTAACAGTAATAATAATAATAATAATACTAGAAATAGCTACTGAAAAAATATTTTATCAATTTTTAGTGCTGTCAAAAATACACACAGTATCTACACTGCTCAAAAAAATAAAGGGAACACTAAAATAACACATCCTAGGTCTGAATGATTCAAATATTCTTATTAAATACTTTGTTCTTTACATAGTTGAATGTGCTGACAACAAAATCACACAATTAGCAATAGAAATCAAATGTATTAACCCATGGAGTTCTGGATTTGGCAGCCACATTCAAAGCTAAAGTGGAAAAACACACTACAGGCTGATCCAACTTTGATGTAATGTCCTTAAAACAAGTCAAAATGAGTTTGTGTGGCCTCCTGGGCATGCTCCTGAGGGATCCCCTCCCAAACCTGGACTGAAGCATCCGCCAACTCCTGGACGTCTGTGATGCAACGAGTCGGTGGTGGATGGAGCAAGACATAGGTACCAGATGTGCTCAATTATATTCAGGTGTTGGGAAGGGTGGGACAGTCCATAGCATCACTGCCTTCACCCTGCAGGAACTGCTGACACACTCCAGCCACATAAGGGTCTAGCATTGTCTGTCACGTGTTCAGTGTGAACCTGCTTTCATCTGTGAAGAGCACAGATGCCAGTGGTGAATTTGCCAATCTTGGTGTTCTCTGGCAAAAGCCAAAAATCCTGCACATTTGTGGCCTGCTGGAGGTCATTCTGCAGGGCTCTGGCAGTGCTCTTCCTGTTCCTCCTTGCACAAAGGCGGAGGTAGCGGTCCTGCTGCTGGGTGGTTGCCCTCCTACGGCCTCGTCCACATCTCCTTGTAGCGCATCCTTGCTCTGGACACTACGCTGACAGACACAGCAAACCTTCTTGCCACAGCTTGGATTGATGTGCCATCCTGGATGAGCTGCACGACCTGAGCCACTTGTGTGGGATGTAGACTCCATCTCATGCTACCACTAGAGTGAAAGCACCGCCAGCATTTAAAAGTGACCAAAACATCAGCCAGAAAGCATAGGAACTGAGGTCACCACCTACAGAACCACTGCTTTATTGGAGGTCTTGCTAACTGCCTATAATTTCCACCTGTTGTCTATTCCTCTTGCACAACATCATGTGAAATTGATTGTCAATCAGTGTTGCTTCCTAAGGGGGCAGTTTGACTTCACAGAAGTGTGACTGACTTGGAGTTACATTGTGTTGTTTAAGTGTTAAGTGTGTTCCCTTTATTTTTTGAGCAGTGTATTTAGAAAATATTTATGTATATATTTATATTAATATAATTTATACATTTAATAAATTTCCTGAAATATATGCATGCATGTATGTGTATTTATGCATAATAAATATACACAGCACACATACATAATATAAGCAAAACATTTTGGATTAATCACAATAAAGACTTTTGTGATTATGATTTTGTTTTACAGCAATAATTTTACATTATCACATTTCTATTTCCATATATATTACGTTTTTAAGAAAGAAAAGCTAGAAGAAAATGATGGAAAATCATTTTCTTAATAATAAACACTTCATAAACAAGTCTTGACCCAGAGTTAGGGTTATTTTCTTGACCAGTTGACATGAAATTAAATGATTAACATATTCGTTACGATCCCAAACTATCAGAACTGTTTATAGTCAAATTAAAGTGCAAGTCACAATGTAAAATATTTACCATGTGCTGACCAACAATAAATTATGAACATTTAAATAAGCAACTTTTCATGAATGGATTATAGTGGCGATGACCTCTACCAGCTGTATGTAAGCTAAGACCTGATATGTAAAATAAAAGAAAATGTAGACATAGATATGTAAAACGAATGTACTAAAAACACCTTAAATAAATGCAAATCTTTTATCTGTAGTGTTGGATCTGCACACAAGTATGCCACCAGACCAGTTTTTTTGTTGACATTTTTGCATTTGTAGGAAAAGAGTTTCCATGTTGCGACAGACACTTGTGTAACACTGCCTTTATGTCAAAGGGAAACTTCTCCTGTTTAGAACATACAGGGTCTGGTCACAGTATTTAAGAAGTTAAAGACACCAAATATATGTTAAAGACTAACCATAGACTTTTGTTTGTGCCATTTAATAATGAGATAATCCTACAGAAAACTGAGAAATGCCGATTACAAATTTACAGTAACACAAGTAATGTGTGAAATAGTAGGAGATTACAACCCATGGTTGTCATGAGAATATCTCGAACTGAAGCACAGTAACTGAATAACTATCCGTAGTATAATAACCCAAAACATTTAAACTGTGCACAGGAACAGGTGTAAGAGAAAATATGCCTGCTGACAACATCTTAAAACTGGATTCAGGTTTTTGTGGTACACCTTTTTGATAATTCAGCTGAAATGCCTTTTTAGGATGGTTTTAGCCATTTTCACTCAGGGAGCATTGAACACAAATGCATGTAAGTCTACATAAAAACACTGACTCACCTTGTCTTTGATTGATTTCTTTTCCAGAAAGCCTTCGTGATAGCACGACGGCAGCTGAGACCTCACTCGTCTAAAGCGATTTGCTGCTGCCATAAGTTACACTCCAGTCAACGCCAAACTTCTTAAAAAACCGTTCAAGTATCTATATAAAAGAAGACGCCTCCGTGTCCACGTGCGCGTTTAATGCGTTATTAAACTTTCAAATACATAAAGAAGACTTCACGCGCTTAAGCTTTATGAAAAGTTAGTGACGAAGTGAAAGCTTGTGGACTGACCTTCGTCAAATGCCTATTTGAAGAAGTCTACGTGTTGTCACCCTTACCTGTGCACAGGTGAGTCAGGCGCTCTCGAGGGTTGCCGGAAGGCACGAAAGCCTCGCCTATTGAACGGCACCATAAAGCTGACCCACAAATAACCACCCCAGGCATGTAGACGACGTAAGCATATGGGGAAATACCCGACTGAAATTAACGCCGATTTCCAAAACCCTTCTGTAACTGATACAGAAACTCGAGGGGTAAAGACTGGTGAAGCAATCTGGGGTTATCACAAGAATTTGCATAAGCCTATATATTTACAGCACTCTCCCTGTATCTCAAAATGTTGTTTAAATGCTTTTAATACGTTTTGTAGACAAATATGTTTGTGTAGGCTACTTACTTATCCACAACTACATGTATAATTGTAGATGTATTATAATGTATAATTTATAAAATAGCAATAACACAAAATACACCCACACATATTTTATACAACAGTATTTTGAGTGTGTGTTTATAATATAGGCTGCATTTAATAGCTATATTTACACTTAATTTGAATATTACTGTTTATCTCTCTCTCTCTCACTCACACACGATAATATTGTTGGAAATAAATATATATTTTATAGAGTGTCTAAGGCAGTCTAAAGTTTGATTTAAGAGAGCATTTTTTTTTAAAATGTATCTTAAACATTTCAGGTTTGGGCTGATGATGTGGTGATTTTTATATTGATAATTTTAATATATATGTGACACTGAATCACAAAACTAGTCATTAGTAGCATGCACCTGCCAACAAAACATATGCAAATCATAAGATGAAAAATCATGAGGATATTAAGGAAAGATCGTGTTCAAAAAAAAAAAAAAGTAAAAAAAGTAATAATTTGCATTGCTAAGAACGTCATTTGGACTTTTTGGATTTTTTTCACCAATCGCTTTCCAGATATACTATTAAAATAGTTGCATCCCATAATTTTTTTTTTGCTGGGATACAATCCTAACAAACCTAAAAAAAAAAATCCAAAACACACTTTAAAAAATACCTTTTGTGATACATGGTCCTATTTGTTGGCAGTTCAGTTTTTCTATCTGTGCTGGAATAATAATGGTTCTCTGAGAACATCTAGCGGTGAGAATAAAACCCTGCGTTCCATTCATTACCGTAAATCCTATATTATTTACGCACGTCCCCAAACAAACCATCTGTCCGCTGCTGGATCCCAGTCGACTGCTCACTTGACCGTTGTCCACGACCATTAGAAACTGTATCTAAACTGATACGAACAGAAAAATGGCCAACAACGGCAGCCAATATGCGTGTGATATTTCTGCGAGTAATGCTTCCGTTGTAGCACCGATGCAAAACACATCCATCCCCCCACGCTGGAGACACTACCACCACAAACACCGCTAATTTATAAAGGGGAGTAAATGACAAGGACGGGTAGGAGGGAGAAAGGGGAGGGGAATTGACATTAAAGAAACACTACACAAGGAAACTACACTGCAGAGACACACACGCCTTCATTTTATGTTTTTGAATAAGAGCCTGGTGGCGAGTGTCCGCAGAAGTGTTACATTAACACCGCTGAGCTGAAGCGGCAGAAAGAAAGACATCACATCAGTCTGTGGAGCGGGTTCAGGGCAAAGCGTTTTCCGACGATTGTCGCGAAATGGGTGAGAATTAAAAAAAAAATTAGGGATTTTTTAATAAGATGGGGAAATTAATAATTACTAGGCCTCGTGGTTGCGGAGAGGAGCGAGAACAAAACACGCGAAGGACGAATCATTTCTCGACACATTATCAGAACCGTTTTGTTTCCATTTCCGAAAAAAAGCTTATCAGTTGGAGATGGCAGCGGGCGCTGAATCCCTGATGTGCGCTTCGCTGTGTTTACCTTTTTTGTCCCACAATAAAATACATATTTTTTCCACATACGAGTCTACAGTCCCGAGTAAATACTTTGGTTAAAAGACAGTGTAATTTTATGATGTACAAGATTGCATTTGAAAACTTGATCTAAGGACCTAAAACTACTTAAATTAATTAATTTATGTTTAATTCATTTGATGTTTCTTCTTTTTTTTTTTGAGTAAAAGAATAGATGTCTGTCCTTTTTGCGAGGGTTTAGATATGACTGCACGCCATTAATATTAAAATCGTTAACTTAATACATATGCATGATGTATTCTTGCCTGAATTAATTCAGTATTTCTGTCTGTTCATTGTCTTCAGGCTCTGAGCCACCCTCATCTCCTCAGGTGGTCGAGGAAGGAGCGGATGAAGAGGATGAGGAGTTGAGCGGGGCGGAAGACTCAGACCTTAGGGCCTCCTCTGGGAGGGGTTCCCTTCTGACCAGGAGAGGCATCACTCTGAGAGTCCTCCTAAAGGATGGGCTTGTGGAGCCTGGAGACGGCGTTCTGTCCATACATTACCTGGTACTGTTCAGAAAATAAATCATTAGGACTATTACCACATATATATTCTCTTGGTAAAGAAATATTTCACCTATAAATTAAAATATGGCGTGTAGAGAGTAGTTAGGCGTAGAGAAGTACAAAAAAATAAGATTAAAATGAAATATTTTTAGAAAAAAACTGATTTACATAAAACATTACATTACCATAAAAAGTACAGTACTACAGCATGTAAAAAAGGAATATAATATTTATTATAATTAATATTTTTGCATAAAAATATATTATTTTTCGCATTGGCATCTAAAAGATGAAAACAAAACCCCCTGATCTCACAGATGTGCTAGCTAGCTTCATTCTGTTTTTCCATGAAATTAAATTGAATGTTGAGCATGATTGTCATTAGGATGAAAAATAATGACAGAATTTTTGTTTTTGGGTGAACTATGCCTTTTTATACTTCTTTGCTTAGGTGTAAGACCTCTGTGTCTCCACAGGGTAAAAAGTTTGTCGGAGATCTTTTGAATGATGGGAAGATTCGTTGGGTGGAGACTGGGCAGATCTTTAACTCTCCAAGCGCTTGGGCAACACACTGCAAGCGTCTGGTGAATCCTGCCAAGAAGTCTGGCTGTGGCTGGGCCTCGGTGCGCTACCGTGGACAGAAACTGGTCCAGTACAAAACCACCTGGCTACACAAATACCAGCCCAGTGCTGATATGGTGAGCAATGGAGGAAAAATGACTTACGGTTCTTGCACACGGAGACTGAAATTTTGATATGCTTTTTTTTTTTGTACTTTCCATCCTTTCAAACATAATGCTTGCCACTTTTGCGGAAATGCATAGAAATCAAACCTGAATCGGAATCTTTTATACAATGAACGAAAGCTTTGGAGGCAGTTTGTAAATGTGTTCGTAATTTTTAACATGCAAAAATATCAGATGAAAATTTCAGACTCTTTAGCCAAAAGTAAAGAAAAATGATACAAAATATAAATAGTAACAAAGAATTTAAGAGGTAATAAATATGTTACAATAAATATCAACAATCACAGTGCAGCTAGCATTTTGTGTACGATTTGATTTGTTTACCTCAGAGTCTAATAAGTGAAGGAGAAGATGATGAGATGGGAGATGATGACGAAGAGGAAGGGAAAACGACCATGCAAGCAGAGGACAAGAATAAAAAGTCCAAACCTGAGCTGCATGGTATGAGGTCATCATTTACATAAACAAACACTCTTCACAGTCATACAGACTCATTACAAAACAGCACACCTGAGAAGGCATGAGTTGGTCTGTTTGTGTTATTATTTTGTTTATTCTCCAGACATTAGCCTGATGCAGAAAAGAGACAGAGAAAGGATTCCAGTCAGGTACTGCACTCTTGGCACTAGAGATGCTGCAAGGTAATTATCACATTACAAATATGTTAATTTTTTAGACAACAGTTTTACCCCCAGTTTCACAGACAAGGCTTAAGCTAGTCCCAGACTAAATTGCATGTTTGAGTTGTCTCAGATGAAAATATCTTGCTCTGGCAGATCTTAAAACATGTCAGTCCCATTGTTCTGCGTTAAGATGCACACCTGGAATATTTTCTTATGCATTTTTGTAAAAGTTGCTTAAATATCTTAATTTAACTAATGCCTAGTCCTGACTTAAGCTAAGCCCCGTTTGTAAAACTGGATCTTAAAGTTTTAACGCAGCATTTATTGCACCTGCCATAGGCCCGTAAGTTTGATTGTTTGGTTCTGAGTTTCTAGGCAGAAAAATAGAAACAGAAAGCACTGTTTTGACATTGATAACAATATTAAATGGTTTTAGAGCACCAAATCAGCCTACAGGAATGATTTCTGTAGGATCATGTAACATTCAAGACTGGTGTAAGTGTGTTAAAAATTCAGCTGTGCCACCACATAAGCAAATTACATTTTAAAATATATAGTTTTTCATCAAATAAATGCACTTTCTTTAAATACAAAGTGTACCTGAGTATTCCTGTGTTTGTCTTCACAGGGATCCTCACACTCTTGTAGAATTATCGGCCTTTTCTGCGATCAACCGCTTCCAGCCTTTTAATGTAGCAGTGTCCAGCAATGTTCTGCTGCTGATGGTATGAAGTGATCATGGATTTATGATTTTTCAATAAAGAGTAAAATCTAAACTGATGATAGAGTGTCAACAGTTGAAGCCAGTATAACCCTTTTTACTCTCCCCTATTAATAGGATTTTCACTGTCACCTGACCACTAGTGAGGTGGTGGGGTATTTAGGGGGCCGATGGGACACGAACACCCAATGTAAGTGATCATTTTTGTAACTGCTGTACAGTCTTTAGAGGGCATAACACTCAAAATGTATATTTCATATTTCTCAGTGCTTACAGTCTTGAGGGCGTTCCCTTGTCGTACGCGGCTGGCAGATAAAGACACCGCCCCAGCTGTTGAAGAAGAGGTTAGTCTGCAAAAAACTATTTGTTAAAGTGTGATAACAGTCTGAGAAATTTACCTTCTTAAAACTGTGTTGCAGATTTGCCAAAATCTCTTCATGCGGGGGCTGTCATTGGTGGGATGGTATCACAGTCACCCACGAGGCCCCGCCCTTCCATCTCTGCAGGACATAGATTCACAGATGGATCACCAGCTCCGCCTACAAGGCAGCAGTAATGGCTTCCAGCCCTGTCTGGGGATTATCTGTGGTGCGTGATGGAGTTCACAGATGATTGTTACGCAACACAGCCTGTAGTTTACTGAATAATCTGTGTTATGTCTTTTTCTTTATCCACCCTTATAGGACCCTATTACCATGGCAACCAAGGTGTGGCCTCCACCATCACACCATTCTGGGTAGTTCCTCCTCCAGAGGTAACTATTCTTAAACATTTACTGAAATAGTTTTGCTGCTGATGCCAGAATATTAGCTTGCTCTTATTTTCTTTTTCCACTTAGCAACGACCGAATGATTACGGCATCCCAGTGGCGGTAGAGGTCACATACGTGCAGGACAACTTCCTCACTACAGACGTGCTCAATGAGATGGTACGATAACAATGCCCGTTTTGGGAAAACAGGGACTTTTACTCTCTTCTAAAGTTCAGCGCGCTTCAGAAACGGTAGCTTTTGAACATAAATCACTGGTTTTCTCTTCAGTTTCCTGCAGCTATAGATAACACCTCAGTTTAGATTAGATAAAACCGTCTAAATTACATCCTGTAGAATTAGTGTGATGTAAAGTCTTGTGTGAAGCTTAGACCGATATGGGATTTATTTTTATATCTCTGTGTATAGATGCTGTTGGTGGAGTTTTATCGGTCTGCTCCTGACCTTGTGCAGTTCAGTCAGATGTGGAGTCCTAATAACTCAATACTCGACAAAATCAAGGTCGGCCATAACTTCTCTCCATTGTACATACACAAACAAATAATACATAATATCAAATTTTATGATTTACGGTTTACATTAAGAAAAAGTGTTTTAATTCCAGTCAACAAAGGAGACAGTCTAAAGTCACATTAGAGCCAGTATTGCTTTGTCAGACTGTTTTGATAGTATCAACTTAACTCTCATATTAGAAGAACTAAAGCTTTTACTTTTTACTTTTACAAGCTCTAAACTCACAATTGCAAGAAAAAAATCTAAATGACCTTTATTTTTTAAATTCTTTGGTGTAAATGGGTTTCCATATGTAAAAGTGTACACTTTCAGATAAAAATGTCTTAAAATTGTCTCTAATAATTATAGTTAATAACTTTAACGATAATCTTACAGCAAAGCATGATATGTTTGACTAGCAGTATTTAAAGAAATGCTTATTTTCTGTCTTGCTCAGGCTTCTCTGAGTGGCCACGCACCCAAAGACCAGGCGTACGCACAGATCCTGGAGCACGTGTACAACCAGCTGCGCAACAGTCAGTGACCGACCGGAGCAGTTTACGTCTGTGCACTTGTTACGCTGTAGAACTGTTGACTTGGGACCTCCTACCCTGTGCATTACCGTCTGTGCACTGTTATACTGTATATGAAATGCCTTCATGGAGGATATATCATATATGCTTCCGTCCAAACTGTTGCCTTTAGGACTGTTAGGTCTGTATCACTGGCTGTGGTTTATACAATTCTGCCATATCTGTGCTGTGAAACTTGTCTTCCTCTGTGGTAGAAACGTTTGGTGGGTAGTAAGGAAAGAGAAGAAGATGGGTAACTGAGTTCTCTCTCTCTTTGGCTAGTATTTATCTGTTTTTGTGGTTAGATTTGTGCCATGTTGACTACGCAATATGGGAACAATGCCTTTTACCTGCTGAATACCTTAAAAATACACTGGAACAAATGAAACGTGCCGATTCCATTTGCTTCTGGCTTCTAACCTCGTAACAATGTTTTTCTCACCCTACAATTAAAGAAACAGTTCATACTCACACAAATGTGAAACAAATGGAGTACTTTCTTGAATTTATTTACTTAAAGACGAGTGGACACAATAAGATACACATATTTAGGGTTTGGGATATTTAAGAATAACAATATAATGCAGTTAAATCTGAAACATACAAGAGGAGACCTTAAAACTACAACATACATCAGCCTGCTATTAAGCTAACATGCAAAAATCATTAATAAAAAAAAGGTTGAATGGTTTTGTATGCATATAAAAAAATAATAATATAACACTAAAAAGAGCAGTACCAGAATATCTTTTTTTTTTCTTCATTAAAATCATTCTGGTACTCTCATTCGATTAGACTGAAATAACCCATTTGTTGTTTTCTTAAACTTGTAGTGTTGCAAAGGCACATCTGTACACGTGCTTGTACATCTGGTCACAGCTCATCCCAAATACTGAAACCAACAAGCCCTTCGTAAATAAAGAAAAAGGACAGACAGAAACTACATATTAGCTTGAAAATCATAATTAATATTTTGTTTGGTGTTCTAGATCCACTCCTGCCATCGAAAAGGCAATATAACTCTTTTTTTTTTTCCCACATTGAAACGGTTATCGTAGCCTGTCTGCTTCAGCACATCTTCTACGGTCTGTTACGGTAAGCAAAACAAACTGTGGACAAAACATATAAACAAATGCAGAGAGGAAAAAGACACAGATGCTATATGCAGACAGGACTTGGAGAGTCAGGGTGGAGGGTGTGTACGTCCATGCTTGTATGGAGTGTGACAAAACAGTATTTAAAAAAACTTCCTAAAAACTAGGGAACACTTGGGTAATGAAGAAACTAGATCTTCAAGCACTTTTAAAGCTCTAACAATACATTTGTGCAAGTGATGGGAGCAAGAGATGTAGCACCATCCCTTCATTTCTGAAAATGGGAAGATTCTTTTTTTGTAATATCAAAACATTCTGTTAATTAGACTTTAATATGGGGCTTATGAGCCAACATCCACCCTAAACATGCCCACATATACACAATTGAAATAACGGGACACTGCCAGCAGCGTCAGATGTAGAGACTACCGTAAACTGACATCAAAAGAGGAGAAAGAGAGAGGAAGACTATTATTCAGGCTGCCGGAAGAAGAACTATTTGGCTGTGTTTCCTTCAGAAAACAGTGTGTAAGTGTTTTGTCTGCCGCCCTTAGTGAGTTTGAAGTTGTAAGGGGGGCACAGTTTTAAAACAGTTGTAGTGCAGTAAAACCCTCCCTACCTGACTATACATCCCTTAGGGGTTTTAGCTCACCTTTACAACATAATCCAAGGTGCAATTCAGCATCTAATTTCTATTATCTTGTAAAAAATATACATGAAAAAATATTTGACAAAGATGACAAATAGCTATAGAAAAATGTTAAAAGTATGGAGCATACAAAAGCACTATTTCCTTTCTACAGGTCTGTGGCTCAGGATTGCTGCACATTGGGACATTTGCACGCACAGCCTCACAGTGCTTACGTGTTCGTCACAGATACAAGGCAGTTTCTCCTTAATCTGAGGAAGGTCAATGTCGCAGCCTGACCAGCAGGGGAAGTAAGGGGACCAGTCGAGTCACAAATGCAACTTCTCACAATCCAACAATTGAGAATTTGTACTGATTAAGAACAGCCTGTCTACTCTTTAAAAACATGATCGTTTCACCACAGGGATATCATAGTCTGTAGTCATTTCTTTTCAGTTAATGCAGCACAAACAGTATGAGACATCATTAAAAGACTTGGACAGTTGTTAGTGTGTTTGAAATGTTAGCTTAAGAACCAGGTTATAAGGTCCATATGTCAGTCAACATGTCAGTCAGTCAGTCCTGGAATGTGGAAAGGTCATCATTTCCCAAAGTTCCCTCCTTCAAAACAAGAAATCAATGTGTAAAAGTGCCAGAGTACAGGTACATTTGGATGAACGGCAACAATGTGGTGAGGATGAAGATCAAGATGACTTCAACTGGCTCCTTTCTCCCTACCTCACTTCCCTCCAGCTTTCTCCCTTTCACTTTTTTATTGCTCTTTCTCTCTCTCCCCCTCTTTTCCTCAACGAAGACCTCTTAGTGTGGCAGAGGAACGATCACCTCCACGTAGTTGAGAGGGAAGAATCCAGATTGGCCTCGCAGCATGCCTTCATACCAGTTTTCATCGATCTGATTGGTCAGAGTGATGATGTCACCCTCGTGGAAGCCTAATTCGCCTTCGTTTTCTGGCTCGAAGTCATAGAGAGCTTTACAGCATGGCTGCTCAGCTGCTAAAAGGGGAGATGGAGAGGTTTAATGAGTATGGAATATTATGGAGAGATTTTGGGAATAAGGGATGTTAGTACACAGTGGAGAAAGTAAAATCTAAAAAGGAAATATAATGTTGGGCCTCATGACAATAATTTAACTATTATATCCTCATGGGTCAATTTTCGGGAAACAAATAAGACAAGGATTAGAGCCCTAAAGGAATTATTTACTATAAAATATCATATGCAGATTATGTACACATACCCAAAATCAATTGTAGCAAATACAAAGTTTGGTGTTGTTACCATAATTTATTAAATTGATTAGTTTTCGATAATAGAAATAATGAGAAACAACAAGGCAACCGTTTAAATAAAGCACGCAACAAAATCACTACACTGAAATGAAAATGAAAATTGAAAATACAAAAATAAAAGACAATTTAAAAAACACACACTGTTTCATAGCAGTAAATCAAACTGTTAATCTTTCCCACACCAGTCTGTTCAACCAGTCATGGCAATATGTGTTAGTGTTTAACACAGATTTAATCTCATTACAACCATCTGGGTTAGGAACTTTGGTGCTCTGTGTTAGTGAGGGGTCGGGAGCCAAAGCCTGGGTCTGTAGTCATGTGACAGAAGACCTCCAGTTTCAGTCTGTAGCAGGGGATCACTCTGTTAGGTGGAGCAGCACTCTGTGATTGAGGCCAACACACATTTACTTACACACACACACACACACGTGATTTATGGGGACTCTCCATAGGCGTAATGGTTTTTATACTGTACAGACTGTGTGTTGTATTGCTCTACACTGACCCTACACCTAAACCTAACCCTTACAGGAAACTAGATTTTCAAAAAAAATACTGTTATACAAAAGTATGTTTTTATAACCTTTTGAGTTACAGGGACACTGAAAACGTCCTCGTAAAACACCTACATATTGTAATACCTATGTCATACCCATGTCATTATACACATTTGTGTCCTCATAAACCACATAACCCACACAGATACTCATCCTCTCTTACATACATACACGTCCAGCACACATGCTCTCTGCAACAAGACACTATGTAACCTGTTGTTTCCTGTATGTTTGTGCAGTAAACTACCCTTTAAGGACCTAAACCTTTCATGAGCTTTACAAATCACATTTTCACAGCTATAGAAACTACACATCTTCTATTGTAGATATAAATACTCAATAGAAGCTGAATTAAGAGGCATTGGATCAAATTTAACACCATCACCAATACAGGTCCTTTTCAAAAAATTAGCATATTGTGATAAAGTTCATTATTTTCTGTAATGTACTGATAAACATTAGA
>JAUMHI010000046.1:6086183-6124952 GCA_032359435.1 Enteromius unitaeniatus
CAACTGAAGTAGTTTCAAGCCTTTTATTATTTTAATATTGATGATTTTGGCATACAGCTCATGAAAACCCAAAATTCATCTAAAAAAATTAGCATATCATGAAAAGGTTCTCTAATCTTAAGGCACCTCACGATCCGATTCTGGGAGTCACGATCCGATTCCAAAACGAATTGATCTACTTTTTTACCCCAATTAATTCTTCTGCTGTGCAAATACATCTTTACAACTTTAAATCTTAACCAATGTTAAAGTTTCTATGCTTTTTGTTTATTTTTGAGAATCTTTGTTTCACAATTCAATTGAATAAGATTATTATTATCAACACAATGGCCCGGTTTCACAAACTTGGCTTAGCAAACGATATATAAAAAAAACATATCTAAAGAATATCTAAAGTAAAACGCGACGGATGGTCTCAGCGCAAGTACATGCGGGAAAAAGAATTGATTATGAAATATTCTGGATCGATCCAGAATCGTTGGAGAGAGAATCACGAAGCATTGATTGTTTTTCCCTCCCACCCCTAATAAATGGTCCATTAAATGTTATAATGTCCTGTCCACAAAGATACGTAAATAAATAACTAGATAATAAATAAAAATGTAAAAGTTTGTTACTCGCTGTATACAACATTTTAATGTACAGTTATGCAAAATGGATATTTATTTTGATGATTACACTCCGCAAGTCTACAAATATTAGACATGAATGGCAAAATATAATGATTATATACTGAACAAATTTGTTGTTATTCACATTCTTACTTTTGTTCTTGCACATTCCCAAACTTATCTTTCACCCCCAGCACACATAAATACACAAACATTCCCAAGCAAACACATACAGAGCCACGCACACCCACTGACTCACGCAATCTGGGTTTCCACGTAGATATTCTGCCAAACTGGCGGTATGGCTCTGATGACGTAATGGGAAGAGAACACAAAACAGGGTCACTGGCTGACGAAGAGAGCAGCTGACAGCTGTCCATTTGTCTTGCCTATCCCGCCACACACACAAGCGGTCTCATCACACCCTGCCACCAGGCCGCAAATGCACAAAGCGCCTTTCTCTCACTAGCCTCAAGTCCAAGGCATTTCCTCAAATGTAATGAAGATCATCTATTCTCATCCAGGAACAGCTAAATTGGTAAAATGGGTATATTATGACCGTGTTACTCTATCTGGTCTTACCTGCATTGCGCATGGGTGGAGCACATGTTGGGGTGAAGCCACCGTTTGACTGTTCATTGGTGTCTCCAAAGTCAATTACAGGCTTGGGCTTGGGCACATACTCTTTACGAGGACGTGACTGGGCGTCTTTCATCCTGGTAGGTTAAACGAGAGTCATATATTGCTTCTTTCAACAGAGCAAAGAACAAAGGCACATGCTTTGCAAACTGCACATGTGCTCACAAACACACCTGTCTCTGAGTTTGTCAGAAAGCTCATCCAGGATCTGAACAGCCTGTCTGTGGTACTGCAGTTGAGACTCAACCAGTGACGACAGCTGGCTCACCTGCTCGATCTGCACAAGAACACAAAAACAGTAAATATATAAAGATGTACTTATTTCTCACTCATTCACATCTATGCTTATGGTAACACATCATTAGCAAACAGCCTAGTTAATGAGTAATTTCTGAGGTCTTGAGTTCACACAAATCTTACTAGACTGCTAAATTTGGAGTGGGAGATTTGCTAGCTAAGGTTTACTATGGTTTAAAACTGTACCATACTGTCTTCAGTGTATTACTTTACATCTAGCACTTGATGACTTTAAAATAGTCCTTTTCCATAGACTCTATTAGCCAATGTTTATTCCCTGGTCATTTTCAACCAATAGATGGCGCTCTGACATCTCCATAAAACATCAGATAAAAGCTACAGCCTTGAAGCCAGAGGATTTTTTCCCCCCTGTTGGCAGCACTTCAGCTTTATTGGATTACCTGTCTTGACCCCAAGGATGGGCTGGAGTCAAAAAAAGTTTTCTCTTTAATACTGCTAATTCTAAAGTGACAGTCTTCACTAAAAGTTCTTAAAATAGAGACAGTAATTGCAGAATCAGTAAGGCAAGGTGTTTCAGACAAACACTGAATTATTCAGTGCTGCTAATAGGATTAGCACAACCCTCCAGAAAAAAAAAAAAAAAAAACACCAAATGAAGCATCAAGCTGTCAGATGGTAAATCCTTACATCAGTTTCCAGAAGGTTGTACATGCTGATCTCAGCCACTTCCTTAGATTCATGGAACTTCTCCAAAGCCTGCCTGACCTCTTCATCTGGAATTTTCCCTTGACGTTTCTTCTTATAGTCATAATCCAGCCTGCGTCCTTCAAGTTTTTTCAAATGGTGCTGAGAAAGAGGAAAACTCTCCATTTTTAATACTACCAGTGTGGAATTGACCACATGAAACATACAACGTAAACAAAATAACCTCTAAAATGTCAAATCTGTTCCTTGAGAAGGAAAAAGAACACTTTACAGTACAGAGGATATTACTCTTTAGCTCATCATTAAATCAAAACAAACTGCAGATATTTAATCTTGTAAATGGTTTAGTGTATTTTATCTGCGCCTTCAGAAAAAAAAAGCAAAACAAATTAGCAACTTAAGGGTTGTTTAGCAACAGCTTGTCACTGGGGCAGTTTGCATGACCTGCATCTACCACTGAAAGGTGTATATTAGTACCTTATAACAGTAAGATGTGCCTTTAAGGTACAGCCCCAATGACTGCTGTACCCCTAAAGGGACAATTTTTGCACATTGTTGCTTAAAATGTGGGTATCTTTAAATTTATATGTGTGTGTAAGACTGTAAGCAAACCTGGATTTCTCTCAGGTCTTTGTCAGCCAGGCCTTGTAAAGGGTCGATAAAATTCTGTTTGACATCAATGTCCAATGAATCCTTCACCTCCGCTAGCCTCTTCATACTTTCACCAACATCAACTAGTGCACCACCTACAGATACATACGTGGTTGTTGTGCGCATTTAGTTAGAAAGAAATTTTCTCAGTTTTCAAAAGATGCACCCATTTTGTAAACCCACCAAAGTTTGTGTCCTCTCCGAGTTCTCTGCCAAACTTTGCCATGCATTCTCCCATCAGTCCCTCTGCCTGTGGATAACCTGGACTCTTCACCTGCCCTCTAATCTTAGACATGGTGTTCAACATTGAGAGCTTTGCACGAGATGCTGTGTGAATGCAATGGAAGGAAAAAGACAGTAATGATCAATAATGTTTATTGCATGGAAGCCATCTATTTAGATGCAGAAGATTAGCTCATTTACAGCTGAGCACACAGCCTTTCAAATCATTTGATAGCGTACATGAACACAGGCTTCATTATGCATGCATACCTGTTAAAAACAAACCTTAAACAGGCACAAAAATAACAAAAATTTTGGTCTTACCTGGATTGGGCTGCAGGTACTCTGATGTTTTAGAGATGACTTCTATTACAGCTTTATTTGTCACATCTACTTTCTAGAGAAACACACAAAGGAAGTAACCATACTGAGAACACACACACAATCAGGACAGAAACACTAACCAAGACACAATAAAAGAACAACATTTCTTTGTAATAACATTAATATCACCTTCCAGATTCACTTCTCTTTAATTTTTCTTTATGTACTAGTATTCTAAGAAACCTACTAAAATATTGAATTACAGAAGAACTGAATGAAGAGGCAATATCGAATCTGTGAAGCCATTAATGTTCAGTGTTGAACAAACTGTGATTTCAGGAGACTAGATGACATCACTCAGGTATAGGAGAGGATTATTACATTTTAAATAATCATGATAAGACACTGCAGTAAATAAACTTTACAGATTATTATTGAAAAAAAGACTGGATAACTACAGCTACAGCACTTTCACTTCGTAAGCAAGAGAAATTTTCCAGAAAAACACAGGTGGTGTAGAAAATCATACTCATGTTTTTGTGGGACAGAGATCAAGTCTTTGAATCACTTAATGTGTTTAGATCAGTGTTTTTAGAAAGACCGTTGGCTGCATTGTGGGAGAATACTCTCCACTTACTCTCTCCAGGTCCTTGAACTCCTCGTCCAGTTTAGTTCCCTCAGCACCACCAACCTTCTCACTCACCATCTGACACAAACAGAGAAAGAAGCCATCTTTAATCCAGTATAATCACTGTATTACAGTAAAATATGCTAAATATAACTAACCCTAACTACCTAAGGGTTGTACTGATCATACCACAAAATCAAACCAAGACACAAAACACACAGTGTGAAATGTTTAATCCATTTCATGAACAAATAACTCTTGATGAGCTAACTGAATATGTCACAGAGATATTTAAATCAAAATGTATCAATGTTTGTAACACCTGGATTTGAATCACAGTGTAATCAAACATACAAATATATATAAAGTGGTATGGCATTTTAATAAAAATAAATATTTAACACATAAAAATGCTGCATATAGAATCTGCTAGCTTATAACATCTAAAAATATTACATGATTTAACCACTTCACTTGATTATGTAATTCATCGACAATCTCCCTGAATGTCAGGCAGAGAAAACAATAATGTTATGTAAAAGAAAAACTGTGTGGTGTCAGAAGCTCATTCTTCTTATTCTTCTAAACCACTCATAAAAGCAAGGACAGCAGCAGTTTTGACTCATAAGGGGCCCAAGGCAAGCTCAAACTTGAAACACACCAAAATTTGCCTCAGACTCTGTGAGGCAGACATTTATCAATTTACAGTTTCCCTCCACCTCTGGACTCCACACAACATATAAACGGGGTAGAAAATAGCTAAATTTCACAAGCCACTGATTTTACCACTGTACACATGTAAATCCAATTAGCCCTCCCCTCACCTCATTTCTCTTGCATTCACTCGGGAGGGATAGTTTTCCCTCTGTATGTCCCCAGTGTTCATTCTTAAGACTCTGACTGACTCCAATAAGACAAATTATTCTTAGTTCATCATTATGAATATTATACAGCACACAATCATCATGTATAACTTGGCTGTACTGTATTAAAGTGACAACAAAAAAAGCTCTGTGTGAACCTGTGTCTGCCACAACAGTTGTTGTTCTCAGAACTTGGAAACACATGCCCACTCATCGTGTCCTGAGCGTGCAATAGAGAGCCTTACGACAGTGACTGTGCAACTGTTGAAACAAGGCCACATGTTAAGTCTCAACCCTCACCAACATATGTTATTTGTTTCATTGGTTTTTTTGGACCCTAACTGGAGGAAGCATATATTTCAACATGGAAAGCACTGGATGTTTGTCATATCACGTCATAAGAGCATTAATCACAAAAACATGTCATTTATAGTGGTAACTTGCAATGTTGAGAAGCTCATTTTGCTGGTTCTATGTGTTGAAGATTATTTAACTATAACCACCTGTTTCCGTGTATTTTTCTCCTCCTCCATACTGTAAGTGCTTCCTTCAGTCTACTCAAAACTGTAAACATCCAGGAGGACTAGTTTGTGAATAACACAAAACTGATCTTTTAAATCCGTACAAATTTTAAAAACACTTTTTCTCAAAGCCATTTAAAATCCATTAACTGCGGTTCTTGCAACATCTGCTGTATAGATTTACCAAGATATCTCTTGCTCCTAGGTTTGAAGAAAAAAATTGCATTGCAATATACATGTAAATTATGTAAATTATTTCAACTATTTTAAACTCGGGCTGTCTATTCAATTAATGACATGTTATGTTGTTCACAATAAAAGATTGTGTTAACACCACCATGAACAAATGCAATCCTAAACAACATGCTAGAATTAGATCAAGATGAATTGCACAGCTATTTTAAGACAAACACATCAGCACAAGAACGCTTCATTACAACCATAGCTGTGTTTGACACACAGGTGTTTGCTTGCAGTGACCTTTTCATTCCTGTATCCTCCAAGCATGTTTGCATGTTTGTGCAATACAGTTTGTTTGGCAGAGCACAAAGGAAGGTAGTTAATAATTAAACCAGTGTTTTTTGGGGGAAGTCAAGCAGCGCGTCCAAACGTCTCCAATATGTTAAGGTGGGGAGAGACACTGGATAGAGTCAACGCCATAAACTGGGTGGACAACTTGATACGGCTTAGATTAAGGCCACAGATAAAGACTGACGTGTTTAAGTTCCTTTTAATTTAACATTGCAGTGAAGTCAGCATTGTCAGTGCCACATTCTCAAACTATTTAAAATTCAATTTTATAAACTCTTGTTGTAAAGGAATTTATACCATACTTCAGATTCTTTAAATGTTTTTTAAAGCCTCACCAAGGCTGTATTTATTTGATCAAGATTACAGTAAAAAATGACTATTTTCATAGTTAATATATTGTAATACAAAATCTATTTGTGATGATACAGCTGAATTTTCAGAAATCCATATTTTTTCATAAAAAATATTTTTTATAAGTTTCATAAAAAAAATAATTTTGACCAAAAAGCTGATAAAATCTGTATCATTCGGTACAATGATCAAAGCATAGATGCAGAATAGATCGCTTTTATCAGCACACCCAAAGCTTGCACAGTCCTTTACCACTTTCTAGATCAATGTTTCATTTAGTAGCAGGCAGCTTTCATTTATATACTTTTTATTGTTAATGATCGCATTTTGCTTAAATATGAGGTCGCTTGTGTCTTCCTCACCTGTGTTTTGATCAAGTGATTCTAGACTCCATTATTTACTCACCCTCAAGCTGTAAAATAGCTTTATAATGGCAGTGAATAGAGTACACAGTTCTGTAGCAAATAAAGTGGATAAATCAATGAAACATTTTCGAAGAAAAAAAAACCAGCCTCCTCTGGACTTACCCTATTGACTCAAATATAAGACCATGTTTTTTTCTTGGAAATACATCTGAAAAAACGCGGTCATCTTATATTTGAGGTCTAGACTTTGAAAAGTCAATAACACACCTACAACAATAGGTGACAACAAATACGTGTAAATGCTGGGAATGCATGTACAGCAGGAAGTAGAAGCCATTTTTGGGTGAACTATCCTTTTAACATATTTAAAAAAAACAAACACACAAGCTTCATCTGACACATACTCCAGAAAATATATGTTTAAAGAAATCCAGGGACACCAAAAGACCATTTGTCCTCTCCAAGAGTAATGATCTCAATCAGACACCCCTGCAATAAAGCTGTACAGCTTAGACAGCAGCCAACATGATAAAGCATATTTATGTGTGAAAGAGGCCTTATCAGCAGCTAAAGAGATAATACCAAGGCTTGGCCCTGACACACACTTTTGATAAGTATGTAAAGTACTGCTAACTTTGACACAAATATGCATACACACAAACAGCCAGCCACGTAGCCAAAGCAGACCCAGCTGGAGAAGAGTGAACCCAAGACCAGACTTCATAGATAATGCAGTGCTTGTGAATCTAATGAAGAGAAGAATGCATGACTGTGAGTCAACTGCCACAGAGACAAATGCAGTCAGGAATTTAAAAACAATACCACTTACGCAATCCCCGAAACAAATGTCAAGCAAATGTGTTACTAGGTAGACACCTGCCTAAAGGTGATAGATCAGCTTTTTCAGTTAAAATACTTTCTACTATACACCTTGTGTCTAGGCAACTACAAAGCATTTATAGGGTTACTTAGAAGTGCAAATGATGTGGCACAATCAAAACATTGCTATTTGTTGAAGATTGCTGTTTGTCCCCAAAAGCCTAGCACAGCAACACTGAAGCAATGGCATCTGTTTGTCTGACCAGTGAAGGACAGTGGGACTATTCACAAAAAACTGTTCACTGTACTGCAGTGGAGCAGAAATTATTACCTTTCCGGCTGGCACCACCCCACTGACTGCAGTCGGTCAGAATTAGATAGATGAACTTCAGTTTACAGAAGCCTGTCCATTTTTCTATTTCCAGACTAAATGAGTGTATCCACTTTCAAAACAATGACACCACTACACAAGTAATATATTTCAAGCTAATAATTAAATCCTTTAAAAAAAATGTTTTGTTAACACTTTAGGTTAAGGAACACTTACTACTAACTACGACTGTTCCCCCAAAAAATTCCTAATTTGCTGCTTATAAAAAGTTAGTAAAGTAGCTGTTAAGTTTAGGTTCTGAGTAGGATTAGGGATGTAGAATAAGGTCATGTACAATAAGACATTGGTATGCGCTTAATTAGTACTAATAAATGGCTACTATTCTATTAATATGCATGCTAATAAGCAACCCTTAAAATAAAGTGTTACCCAAGTGTTTTGTCAGTAGAATAAAATATACAGATAACACACACTGCCTACAGCATGAGCCCATACTGTGTGAGCACTCAAAATAATCTCAGAGCAGTTCAGTGCATATAGCCTATGTGACGAAGTGAACAAAGTGATCTAAGACCCCGTGGTTTGTGGGTACTTTTGTTGTTTCCTCATGATTTATGAAAGCATTGATGTCTTGGTGTGCTTTGTATGACCAACATAACAGTAATCCTTGAGATTAAACTATGCCTTTTATAATGTAGAACGATTCAGTATGTAATAGGGATGTAATGGTAGGTTTTCTGAGAAAAGTTTGCTCAGGCGAAAGGAGCAAACGGGAGGTAGCGGGAACTACAATTCCCATCAGCCCAAGTGTGCCCATCACTTTTCGCAGTCTGTTGTCAATACAGATCAGTGTTGCCAACTTAGAGACTTTGTCTCTATATTTAGCGACTATTCAGACCCCCTTTGGCGACATTTTTCCTTTTTTAGCGACTAGCGCAAATTTAGAGACTTCTTGGACAAACCTCAGCGAGTCTCTGGTACTGCCGCGCAAGCTCGAGCTCGTTTTCTCGCCGTGCACAACTGCTGTGTTCAGCGAGCGGCTGAGAGGAGCAGTTAAAATGGATATTATGTTGCTTCTAACTTTATTTTACATGCAAATAGAGCCAAAATCACAGCATGGCCAGTGTCTATATCTTAATTGGTTTCATTATTATGAATTATAAATATAATTATATAATTATAAACGATTATAAATAAGGATTTTAATCTAGATTAACATCTTGTAAGGTAGAGTTAGTTCAGTAGGCCTTATAATGGTACACATAATGGCTTTGTACTGTATGCTTTGAACCGTTTTAATGTATAGCCTAACGTTCCCTTTTAAATTTGAAATGCATTGATAATCTCTGCAAATGTCTTCACCAGTGACATGATTAGGGATTGCTAGCTCTTCCTCAGCCCCTTGCCTGTTCACTTCATTTCCAAATTTTCCAAGTCAGACTCCAGCATTCCACTGCTGCACAGAAAGCTGCGCACTGAGGTTTTATGCAGTTTTGGATGTGAACAAGAAAGAGTCTGAGATCACTTCAGTGCTGAAGAGGCCCCAAAAAAGAATCAGCTGGTTCAATATCGGAAAACACCCTTTATCTCCTTTTGTCACATCAAAATCCACCAACTTATTTTAGTATTGTTTTGGGCTATTTTTACTTGTAAACAGTACTACCACTATCACACCATATTCAAATAAAATGACATTTGCATTGGAGAAAGCAACAGATGACTCACATTATAGCCAGAAGCAACAGTTAAAACATCTTAATTATGAAGCATTTAATTTCACAAGACAAACTGATGGACTGGAGAGAATTATTACGATGTTTTTATCAGCTGTCTGAACTCTCATTCTGACAGCACAAATTCACTGCAGAGGATCCATTGATTGGTGAACATTTGCCGTGACGTAATGCTTCAAATGCTTCAAAAACATCTTTGGTCCCATGGCCTGAGGGAGAGTCAATTTTCAGCAATACTTAAATTTTGGGTAAACTACTGACTTAACAAAAGAATTAAATGGGAAAAATATAATGTCATGGTGACTTTAATAGATTTATATAGAGAGGAAAACACTTAGACCTAACCTAAAAATATTGCATTTATCCATGGATTAAAGCTTTTATTCTTTTGGCAGCAGATTTATGCTATGCTGTGGTAAGATGTGTTATCTATTTCATCAATTATTCTTTAGTTCTAACCACTGCCATTTGGGAACAAGGCTGGAGAAAACCAGAGCATAAAAACAAGTGTTCCTGCTCAGACAAAAAGCAAAACTAAAAACATTCCCTGGTGTGTAGCAGCTCAAAAAGTTCTTCTGACAGCGCACCGAGAGGAAGGCTGGACTAAGGGTGTGACTGGTGTCAGAGTTTGTCGTTTGGCAGGGAGTCCGGCCTGTGTCAAGTATTGATTACTGTGGAATGCTGGCATGAGTTCGCTGCAGCACTGCAGTCCAATAAAAAGAGCCAGACAGAGCAGAAGAGAGCACAGCAACCCCCCTTAGTGTTGCATGATTCATACTCCGCCTCTCAGGCCCAAATGCTGGCCATTTTCCTTCGCCCTGCTGTACTCCTCCACACATGTAAACCCCCTACTGGGAATCTGAGCATGTTCCTAACAGGAAATTCGGCAACCGATTGTCCCTTCCTGCTGAGATCAGCGAACAGGGACGGAGATGCGCTGCTTCCCCTACATCTGTGCTCATGTGCCCTTTGGAAAACAACCGCTGGCAACGAGAAACTAACAAATTGACGAAAAACACATTAAGTCTTGAGTTAATTACACCATAAACCACAGACAAGGAAGCTTCTCACAAAACCACCACGACAACGCAAGAGCAGCCAAAATCAGGGAGAGGTTTTCATGATAACACATTTGATTGTCTTCACAGGGTCAAAGTGAGACTTTTGCCACATTTTAAGCCAACACATTGCCTGCTGCGAGCCCACGCACATGCATCATTCTGCTTTGCTTTTTCCAGGATAAGCAGCTATATAATTTTATTTAGATATAACTGGCCAGAAAAGCTGGTTATCCAAAGAGCAGCTGTTATTGTTGAGTATTGGCTGTCAAACAATTCATTACAATCAATTGCATCCAAATTTAATTATTTTCTTTACATATGTGTATACTGTGTATCTTTATTATGTATATACAAACACAAACACATGCACGTGTACATTTAAGAAAAATATGCTATGTTTATTTAATAGATATAATAAATAATATCTAATTGTATGTACATGTAAATATTTGCAATATATATATTTTGGATGTGTTTAATCATGAGTAATCATTTGACAGCGCTATTGCTGAGTTACAGTCGTTACAGCAAACGCTCATGCTCCCATCATGCGAATTAATATATTTGTTAATACACAAAAGGAGACAATGGTCAGATTTCACTTTCCATCCTGTTAATCTTTTGTAAAATCCCATTATTTCAGAAACCAGTGATCAATTCAGTGATGTTTTGTGGTATTAGACTGATAGTGAGACTGATATTCTGTATTTAATGTTCTGACCATTGAGCAAACAATAAGATATAATTAATAAATTTGAAGTACTTCACTTAAAAATGCCTGAAACTTTGGCATACTCTTCTATAAAAACACAAAACATGCAATGTCTTCTAAAAGAGCTTAAAAAGGTACTGCACAGCAGGACTGACCCAAATTCCGCTTATTTAATCACATGCAGGTTTCTTTAACCCACTGACAAGTTACATGGCTGACTTTTGCTCATTTTTAAAACGTAAGCCAGCACCGTACGCCACATTTTCCAACTACATATTGCCAGCATAAAGCCTGAACCATAGAAACAAGAGAGACACAAACAAAACGTGATTGTCCAAGATGCCATTAAAGGGTAATACTAGGTAAACCTGATGCTGCAGTATACTCTTTGTGTATTTCTGTGCAGAATTTGCATACATATGCTTATACTTTAGAGGAGTTAAACTCATGAGTAGATCATGAACATATGCGTTGATTTTACTGCAGTAAACGTGGCAAATGGAGTGAAATAGTAAAGACGGAGGCGTTGCAATACCAATCTAAAAGAAAACAGACACTCTTATGCATATTTTTAACACATTGTAACCTCTAATTAGGCGTGAAAGCACCCATAAAGTGACGCTGCCTATTTATGACCAGTGAAAGCTGTCAAATATATTAAATATTGCAACGACTGCAATTTAGGAAAAGACCTAACGTTACAATAAATATATGAAGCGAGCAATTTACTCTACAGGGATATGACATTTAAACAACAGCATGTTTTACCACCGCAGTGTTCAGAAAGAGTTAAATAGACATAGAAGAAAGGCACACAAAATACTTTTAAAGTGCAGAATAGCGGACTGAAGTTTAGCGCGGCGTTAGCAGGCTAGGCTAATTGGCACGGCACTGCGGCTCAATGGAAGAAAACAACAGGAAAAAAGTAACTCGCAAACCTGGCTGGCTTTGTAAAACTGCTTCTTTAAGCCCGCCACGGACATCTTCAGAGCGTAATCCTCTTTTCTCGACGAAAAAAAAGACTTGTAAAGTAGGTTTTAATACTGACACAACAGTGTGACAAAAGTCAGCGGTCGCTGAGTGAAATCTAAAACTCAAGTCCTCAAATAAACGATAAACGACACCCGTTCCCCCAAAAATACTCCAGGTGGATGCTGGGAAAGGTTTTATAAAGCTATGTTATTAAATGTTCTTCTGGTGGCTTTCTACTAAATTGTGACTTCAATTCGGTTAACAGCGCATCCACCGCATTTGTAAGTCTTGAGAAACTAGCGGTTTCCTGCGCAACGCAAGCACATTCCTTGCGCGAGCGGAGAAGGGACTGGGAGCGGCGCAGCAGCGCCTGCTATCGCTCAGGAAAAATACACTGCACACACAGCGGAAATACTTCTGTTGACCAGATGATGGAGCTAGATGTTTATTTTTTGGAGCTCTACAAAAAGACTGCTAGTTTATTATTATTAAATACCATGCTGAGATGATCTCGGCCATACTACTTGAATAGTGTGTATATATGTATATAGTTTATCTGATAACTTGTTTTTAAAAATGTTGAAAAATCATATATAGGCCTATATATATATATATATATATATATCCTGTGTTTCAGTTAATATCAGTTAAACTGCATTTAGGTTGTTTTGCTTGAATAATATTTTTGCAAATAATATCTTCATATATTTCATGTCTCTTATGCTGACCAGTGCTTAGTTTATTTGATCACAAATACATTTAAACACTGGGGTATCTGTAAAATATTATTACAACTTAAAATAAATGTAATAAAAATAAATTAACATTTTAAATGCACTTCTTAAGCTCTGTCAGGTTGGATGGGGGGGCAGATGGACATTTTCGGGGTTTCTCCAGAAATTCTTGATTGGGTTCAAGCCCAATCTTCTCGGTTTGGCCAGGAGGCTAGCTCTAGGAAGAGTTCTAGTTGTGTCAAACATCTTCCATTATGGATAATAAAGGCTACATGATTATGAGAACCTTCAATGGTGCATACTTTTTTTCTGAACTTTTTCACAGATGTGTAGCTTGACGTAAACCTGTTTCTGAGTTCTACAGGCAGTTATTTTGACCCCAGGACTTGGTTTTTGCTCTGATATGTATATGAACAGCTGTTCAAGATGTGTGCCATTACAAATCATACACATTCAATTGAATTAACCATAGGATAACATCACTTGAAGTGTAGCAACATCTACAAGCAATATAAATGCTCCTGAGCTACATTTCAGCTGTCGGGTTTGAATACATATGCAATGGAATCATCAAGTGTTTTTATGCTTAATCAATTTGCAAAGATGTTAAAAACCTGATATTTGCTTTGTCATTATCATGTATGAAATTTAGAATTATGTGGGTATAAAAAAAAATGAAAGCAGTTTAATTATAAGGCTGCAACATAAAAAAAATGATATATTTTTTTTTAATACTTCACAAGGCACTGTATATTTACTACCAAATAAATATGCACTGCTGTTGTAACTTCTTTGCTCATTTTTCTTCCCCTTTATATAGTGATGGAATAAGATATGGAAAGTTTAGGGATTTCGCATTGCATTGCATCTTACTTTGAAATAATGAAAAAAAATGTTACAAGAAATTTCAGTAGCCACAAAAGTCAGTGTAAAGTAAAAAACACCTTTATTACATTCTGGAATCCATGTGTATAATCCTTATTGTACAATAATATCTTTTAATGTGTTTGTTTTATTCTCTGTATCCATAATACACCATAAATTATATTTGTTAAAATCTATATGATTTATTTGCTTAAAAATAAAGTTACAACTGAAACAACCACAGAAGGACCATGGCAAAGAATTAGGACTCTTGTAGGGGATTTTCTGCTTAAAAATGCTCTTTTAAAAAAATAGGATTTTAATTCTTTAAGACAAAGGATGACACTACACGGGTGAGTAAATGTTACAGAAAAGGACAGAAATGAAGAAAGAAAATATCACAAAAATAAACATCAACACACAATAGGTTTAAAGATTAAATTCATCTTTATATATCTATATACCTTATAGATTTGATCCTATTCTTATTTTTTAAGCAAGTCAAACTGAAAAAGTCCTCCAATAGCACTGATATAAGACAGGGGTAAAATTCTTTGATACTTCTGCGATTAACATTCACATGAAAAGTTACCGTACACAGTGATCAAGGTTTAAGGTCTTCTATTTGGTGCAAGGTGTCTTGCTAGGCTAACTGAAGAAGACATTTTAGGACAGAGAACCCAGCTATCTCCCTGAGTGACTGAGTGTAGATGTAAACGCACACTTCCAGAACTACCCTCAAGGACGGTTCGGACACTTGTGGCAGTTTGTAGAGTGACGAATTACACTCCACAAAAATACATCATCTAAAACTATAAATGTTTTTTGCAAAGTATTTGCACTTTGTTACAATCTTTCTCCACCTTCACACGTCAATTTAAGTTAGCTAACAGACAAGCGTAAAAAAATAAAACTTAAAAAGCGTAGACAGAACTTAGCAAGTGGATGTTAAATGATCTGAGCTGGAGTGCTTATGAAATCCTTGGCTTGTGAGGGTTGTCGATGCTAAAAATGGAAAGACTGACTATTGCACAGGCAGACACTGTGATACTGGTGTTAAACAACCAGAAAATGTATTCTACCCATCATATAAAATCTTACAAGAAAATATAGTTAGGCACTGTTCCAGCAGTGCAAAAAATAAAACATCACGCGAGCTTCTTAAAATTAACTGTAAGGAAACTGGACGTTGATACTTATCAATCATTCGAAACATCTTTCATACCCTGTAATCTTACAAAGCTGGGCACTATAACGGGTTTTCAAAAGCCCTCCTTTGGGCTTTAGTTTGTATTCTGGTTTCTGGACCACTCCTAAAACTCCCCTGAGACTTCCTGCCTCAGAAGAACAAAGACTGCTTTCACACTGCGGACAGATAGTAGATAGATATTTCTCCTTCAGGTTTGAACCGCAAAGTTTTTAGAACATAAACTAACCATAGTATTCCTGAACTCAGGGGGGTAGCTGATGGTTCTGTCAACCTATAGTTGTGCTATAAGTGATAACGTAAGGTACATGGATGATGGGGAAAAAAAAAACAATCACACAGCAACACAACACTGATCCCCACATCAGACACAATGCAAAGCATGAGGTACGGCCTTTGAGTCCACTTATCCTCACAGCTGTAGAAATAGAAAAGTCTGAAGTTCAACATTTCTGAGGCATCCTCATGACTGACGGCAAGCTCAGGTTGTCTGTTGTCTCTAAAAGTTTCCTTCCATCCACTTCCTTCAGTGTTCTTCATGTTCTCCTGAGGCCTTGCTCCCTGCAGCCGCATGAGTGGTTTGCTACACTTCATAAAGTCTCAGAGGCATTGTCTTTTCGCCATCTAATGTGAGGCGAAAGCCAAGTCATGAGTCCTTTGAAGTCCTTTCTTTGTGTTGTATTTAAGTGCCATCCACCTGCCTCTAAATCCATCTCAAGCCCAGAACTTCACTCCTATATTTGAGAAGTCTTTGAAAGGGCTTGAGAACATCCACTCTAAGGTGCAACTTTATATCTCTGCCTACATATGCTATCTACAGGCTCTGTTTATAAATATATTCTTAATTACATCTACCATTCTACATACATGTGGTTTCCAATCAAATATGGATATCAAAATATCATCTAATATCTTTATCCAAGTGGCATTTGTGAGGAAAAGGGTAATAAGGATGAGGTTTCATTAGTTTAGTTGCATCTTTTAAATTTATATGCAAAAATAAAGAACTCAACAGACAACACCCTGTGTGCACATGTGGTCTGTGCAGTGCACTGTGTGTTAGTGTCGAGTCTGTCAAAGTGAAGGTGCTCATGTGGTGTTTACAACCTCAGGAGTGTATGCATTGGTCCATTTGAACAGTTTCGCATGGATTCAAAACTGTTCGTCTACAGAAACCAAGCCTTAAGAGCTTGCTTTACATATGGGGCAGGAACACATAATACATTCTGTCTTAATCCTGAGGCTTTGCCACATGTCAGGTGGGTTACATTCATAGTTCTCTTCCTAAAAGTACCCGCAAAATGGGAAGATCCACTTCTCAAGAACTTTTATGGAGAATTTTAGGGAGATCTGAGCTCCAGATTTAATATAGTACTTTTTTTTTTTTAATTAAATATACATAATTTACTCTGTTTGAGTCATTATACTTAGGTAGCATGAGTAATAGTAACCAGCACCTTAAATGACTGCTGAAATTTAACAGCGTCTTGTAAGAAATCTGGGTCCTGTTCAAATAGGAGTGAATCACTCCATCAGGAAGGAGGTTATAGATGGAGTCCTAAAGTGTAACGTGCAAGATTGTCAGTGTGCTGCTGGGTTTTTTTTTTTCAAACACATATCCATCTTCCTCCTCCTTTCCTGTCTTTCTTTAACTCTCTCTTCCTCTCTCTGTCTTTCATCAGAGCCAATATGACACTTTAATGACTGTTAGCCTTCAGTGGAGTCTGGGAAGGAGATCTCGCTGCAGAAAACCTCTCTGTAAAGAGCAGGGAAGTTGTAGGCCGTTTCTGGGTGAAGTAGACGGAAAAACTCCAGCTTATCAACATGGAGGTTGCAAATAGACTTCATCATGGGCAACTTGGACACCATCTATTGACACAACAGAAAAAGAAAAGACAGTTAAAAAAATGTTGCCATAAAAAAAATGTATGCAAAAATTAACTTGCCTTAAAAAATATTTATTAATAACTAATAATTATTTAACATGATTGGCCATATATTATTAAATTTTCAAATGTATGTTCTTGTAGTGAAATGTTAATGAATTTTAGGAAAAACACACAATGATTAAAAAGATACATTAATATGATTTAAAATAAAGTCATGACGTTAATATTGTTAACTGCGATATTAAACAGAAGTTTCAAAAGGACAGCATGTATGTATGCAACAAATGTTCTAGATTTTTGTAGATGACTTTACTGTCACTTTTCATCAATTTCATGCATCTTTGTAGAATAATAGTTTTTTTCTCCAAACATCTGAACAGTAACGTGTAACAATTATTTATAATAATAAATAATATGTGCAAATTTGTTCATTTGTGTGGATGATATTCTCATTGCACAGTTACATTTAAATCTAATTTCAATTTCACTGTACAATGAATGCGAATGACCTCTGTGTTTGATTTAAAAAGTAAATAGTTTAAATATCTAATATTATAATATTCATAAAATGAAGCCGTCTTCATTTTTCACTGACAAACAGGACTTTTGCGTGGGCGAACTCTTCTAGCACAGATGTGTCACTGATTGTCATACATTTTTGCTCAGCTTTTAGAATTCACACAGAACACAGTTAAAATGTAAAATTGATTAAGTGTGTGAACTGCATTAAAAAAAGACTGCCATAAATATATTTATAAATGGCTTGTGTTTATTTTGACAGTCCTGATTTTCTCATAATTAACAGCTGTGAGAGTGTGAACATGTTTATTATTCTTTCTTTACACTTTTTTTCCTAGTACCTTTGCCAGTTTCTCCTCAGGGGCACCACTTTTATGAAGACAGTGTTGCAACGCAAAATAGACCTTCTCCTGAAGTTTCTGCACCTTCTGAGCATCTGTTAACCAAGGACGGTCTGGGAAATAAATAGGTGGAAGAGTAAGCTCTAATGTTTGGCTATGTATTTTTTGGAAACAATGTTAGTTAAAGATTACTTTAAACTAACATACTAGTAAAACTACCTGGAGACAGAAGCACAGTGGCCGTAAACAGAGCCATCTCCTCTTCAGACAGCTGTAGTCGACTCAGGGTTTTAGCCATCTCAAACACAGCACCCACCAGATCATCACAACCTACGAACAGGAAAAACATTTGAAATGCAATAGAGCAAGAGTGGTAAAATGTCACAATATTGTCATGTGCCCAACAAAACTAAAGGTAAACGGATGGAAACCCAGCCAACTTGATCAATCATTCAATTGACCTGGAAAGATTTTAATTGTCCTGGCTTCCATTTAAACAGATGTTTGTTTAGTTCTATATAAAGAGTAACCGTGAATAAATCATATGATTTTACAGCCCGCAATGTTCCATTGCTCAGGTTAATTGCATACAAGTACTCAACATGCCCTCTGAAATGCCACAGGGTTCCAAGTTATGTGAAAGGTTTGTGAAAGAGACTCACCGAGAGCTTTAAAGAGCTGAGGGCTTGCGAACTTTCCTTCGAATAACAGTGTGTTGTTGATAGGGTTGTAGGCCCGACACATTCGAATCAAAAGCACGTCTAGGCAGCCTGGATGGGCAGCGCCATATAGAAGATGGATAAAGGAAAGGCAGGAAAGAGGGAGGAAATAGGCAAACGAATGCTCCACGATGCACACATAGACACAAGAAAACAAAAAACAATTGGAATTTAATTGGACAAATTATGAAATGTTTTCAAATTAAGGATTCATTAAAACAGTCATCATTTTCACAAACAAATAGTGAATAGTCCACATTCAGTAGAATGGCAATGATGGTTGTTTTAAAGAAAGAGGGGGGGAAAAAAGACAGAAGTGTTTTTTGTTTTCATTTAAACAACAAATTGGTATAAGGCACAACACACAATGCACAAAGAGAGGAGACAAGCGGGGAAAAAGGGTAAGAGAAAATGACAAAAGAGCCATTGTCAGAACACAGTTGAGAAGCAAAATATACATACAGTCATAACTCAAATATACAACTATCACACCATAAATAAATTAATTTACCAGAAATATAAACTGGTCACTTTATTGCATTTCTTGCAGGTATTTACTTATGTGGACAACAGATAAGTGTTTGCTCTCTTGCACAGAGTTGATGCTGACCTGCTTTGAGAAGAATAATCTGGTCGTTCTGACACAAATCCATGAATCCAGAGATGCGCTTGGCAAACTCCACCACATACTGAATGGCATTTGTGATGTACACAGCACACTGCTGCCACATAATCTCTGTGGACTAGGATAAAGAAATGTATGTTAGACCTTCCCATCCATATTCTGATTATCTGCAATCATGACATTTGACATACTTTTTAATGCTTTTTTTTAATTAGGAACGATGGTATTCTGTGTGATTCATGCAAGCTGAATGTAAGGTTGGGCTAATGCTTGGATCACATCATACATAGCGTACATGCGGTTACACCCCATGGTATTAAAAGTATTATAAATCCCATTGTATAATACTTTTGTTACAGTTACCTTGTTTTGGTAGACACGCATCTCCTCAGGTGTGTAGAGAGTCCAAGCAAATCTTTTCAGTTCTTCTGTGCTGTACTGACTTGTCTCGATGTGGGATTTTACCACATTCTGTGTAATCCGATCTAAAAAAATAAATAAATAAAAATATATATATAACTACACACAACATCACAAAGTTTGTATAGACCATGGAAACATGTCAGATATAGATTTTTTTAGTGGTACCAGTCAGTACTGGATATTTAATGATACATGGTCATTTTTTTTAATTGCTTACTTAAGTTATTAATGTTTTTTTTAAAATATTAACCTTAATAAAAACACTGTTAAATGTACTCTTTAGCATTTAAACCAATTTTTCTTTCTGCTTTTTTATTTAGAAATAGAATTAGTACAACATTTTAATTAACTCAAGCAAACAGGATTTCTGTTTTACTGTAAAAAACAGTAAATCTGTTTTATTTTTGATTAAAGAAAATGCACACCAATTGTTTAAACTGTAGTGCATACTGGTGCACATTATATTGTATTTATACAGTTATAAATTATGCATACATTCTCATTACAACAGCATACTAACCGATTTCCATCAAGGAACAGCCTTCAGGTGGGTTAAGTAATGAGCGAGTGTAAAGTTCCGTCTCGTGCAGAGTCTGGTACTCGTGTTTGATGTGCATCATGTCATGTCTGTTTGACTCAGGAGAACTCTGGGAGGACGAACTGCTCCCACCGCTCCCTCCCAGCAACTCTAGGCTGCAGTAGTCAGCAGCTTCCTCCGGGGTGAGCGGCAGATCAAAGAGAAGACCGTCTGGTAGCGTGGTTATATCATCTAGGTCACTAAGTGTGGTGCTGGAGCCCCGACTGTAGGCACGGCCGTGGTTGCTGCCGTTCTCTCCGACCTCGTCACCAGCATGACCAGGTACACCATTGCCCAAACCACCTGCCCGCTCCTGAGACTGCTGGTGCTTCTGAACCTCGGCATACAGGCTGTCTCGCTGCTTTTTTGACATGCGTCCAAACTTCACCGCTGCAGAGAAAAGAAGGGTGTGGAAAGAAAGACGAACGTTAGATTGGATTGTTGCTAAGAACTGAAAAACAAGCTAAAAAACACAAGTGGGCCGACATTATACCACACATGGGAAATCAAAACTGAGACTACTGTCATGCCTGGCCTGAAGTCCTTATATTCACACTGAGACTACAGCTGTGATTAATAGGACTCAAAGGAGATTTCATTTCCAGTAGGAAATACGTTCTTGCATAAAAGATTAGACTCACCATCGCGGCTCATGCCCAACGCCAGACACTTCTGCAGGCGGCAGTGCTGGCAGCGGTTGCGATTGGTTCGGTCAATAAGGCAGTTCCTCTGCCTGGAGCAGGAGTATATCGCATTGTTCTGTTGACTTCGGCGGAAGAAGCCCTTGATGAACGGAAAAAAAGAAAACAGAGGTCAAGAAGAGGCTGCATTTCCATTTTCCATTTCTGTGTTTGCAAATAAAGGTTAAATCTAGAATTAACTCTAAAACCTTGTAGTATCAAAATCTCTAGCTGTATGGGTTCGTGCACCAAGTGCAATTATATGATCATTTATTAACGGCATGTGCAATTCATGAGGTTTCAAAAACACGGTTGAGTAATGTGGTTCAATACAAATAGCACGTCATTTGGTAAAGATTTTCCAGCAGAGAGTCTGAAACGTTAGATCAGATCTGGCACACATTGCGTGTCCTGTGGTCAAATACAAGCTGACTGAGATTTCTGACTCGTCAGAAAGCCAATCAGATAAAGGGGTTGTATTGTTTACTGTTTCAGGGAACAGTCTGAAGATGCCATCAACTACAAGGTACTCTTAATTTTCTTGCAAGTCTTGTATACTTTAAAACTGTTTATTCTAGTGCTTTTTATCTGAAGCAGAGGGAACATTTTGGGGAAATATTTTGACAGAAACCTTTAAACAAAAAGTATGGGTCTTTTAAAGAGAAAAAAGATAAATCTATAATAATTACTCATCCTTAAGTTGTTACAGAGCTGTATCATGTCATATTACTGCATAAAACAATGTTTTAAAAATGTCTCTGTTTTTGTCCGTATCTTTTGGACTACACAGAAAAACAAAACAACATACAGGTTTGGAATAACATTAAGGTGAGTTAATTATTATAAAATACTACTGTAGTATTATCCCTTTAAACTTTTAGCATAAATGATGAATTGTTCAATTGAAAGGATCCTCACCTTGCAGCCTTCACAAGTGATCACCCCATAGTGGATGCCCGATGATTTGTCCCCGCAAATCTTGCATGGGATTACTTCGATTTGTGCTAAGAGAGGGAGAAGCGGATAAAACATTAGCTACAGTTTGACATACTTATTTCATACACAGCCTATAGAAAAGTCCTGAATCAAAGAACAAAGCACTGAGGGCCATCCGCTATCTGCATTATAGTTCTAATGTACGCCATGGCGGCGTTCTTTGTTTGACCCATTGATCTTTGAGCAATTGTTCAATGACATAAAAGAAATATAGGTCGGCACAGAGCCCGAAGGTCTGGGCTGACTCTCACAGGGACGTGGAAACTTGGCTAGTGTCATATTCCTTCAACAGAAACAATACACAGCTAATGCATAGAGTGGGGTTAAGCGCTACAGCTCTTATTCAAAGACTCAAGGTTTTGACCCGCTCAGGGTGACATAATAAGACAAGTCCCTGGGCCACAGAATCAAAAACAGCTTTATAAACAAAGCTCGCTCTCTGCTTGGCACAGTTGCACTGGAAATAAGCGGATTGTGATGCTCTGTATGGGAATTATAAACAGCTGCAGGATCTTGAATAGAACCTTTGAGTGCATAACAACAGTATATACACTTACTTTTGCACAAGGAAGTCCTCTATATCCCAATAAAACAAGCTGTTCTTTTCAATAAACTGTTTAGTAGAAGAAAGTAGAAGCGCTATCACTAAATTGTGGGGGGGGTTTCTGAGAGACCAATGGTTAAGAAGTTCCCCCAATTCAAATGAAGGATGGATCCCCATAAAGGTTATTACAAGGGAACACAGTCCTCTAGGGTGATCTGGATGTAGAAAATGTCATTAATATGTTTTGCGCAATGACGCAATATCTTAGGTAACGGCTAATGTGTTGGACAGGGACCCGGCCTTGCAGAGATAATGACTTGAGGACTCACACTTGGGTCTGAATGCTTGTTGATGTGTGCGTCACATTTGAGAGCAGGAGGGAAAAAAATAGGGAATAAGAGACACGTCTGCTTGATGTTTCCAGAAGCTACTTTGATAAACACAATCTGCTAAAGCACTTTTTAAAGCATTGAGAAAGAAAATGAAATGTATTCCATAATGCAATATGTCAGTGAAATTACTAAATGGAACATATTCTGTCTTTTTCGCTCGCAGTCTTTCCTTCTTCCCCATTCTGAGCCCCTTGCCCCCACCATCACTGTGTTATATAACTGCTGTCTGGCTGCATTCCACGAACACACTCATTCAGAGGAGATCACCCTAGCAACGCAGTGACGAGCATTCCTCCATCCCGCCCCTCCCACAATCCCATTGGCTTGTGACAGCGTGGCTTTGATTCTGACTCGTCCGCTCACATGCCAGTCACCTGCGTAGCACGGTCAGGCTATGTGGCTGAGCTGTTCTACTGACACACTTTCCTACTGAGCCGAGGGAGGCGCTTGTGCGGTAGCCTCGCAAGCACTGTAATCTGATTAAATTTTTTGCTTTTCTTTTTTTTTTTTTTCTTTCCTGGCATGTTTAAGGTGGAACCACAAAAATCAAAGACCATCATATTAGCAGAAAAACTTTCCCTTTCAGACAAATCCAAGGCCACTGCGAGCAACTCTGAATAACTTTTTTATTTAATCAGAAGCATATGATCAAGAGGTGCATTTTATGTAATGGCATGGGAGTGATATATGACTTTTGCACATTTGGAATATCTACAGTACACTCATTAAGGCTCTGTAACTTACACTTGCCCTCAACATGTGGCAGCCTGTCAAGAATTTAAACACAGTCCCAGCTGTCTCGTAGCGCTCACATAAATCTATTTTTAAATTATGATTGCGGTGCTAGGTAGTTGGAGGTAGATTTTTTATAAAACCTTGGTTTTACCGTGCTATGCGTCAGAAATGTAGTTATATGATTGCACACACACACATTCATGATTGAAAACAAAACCTCTCGTATTTGGAATATCTCACTGCAAAATGTCAAATAAAAACTAGCTGCAATGGAAGTATGACTCACCAAACAGCAACGACAAGAAACTTTACAGGTTTTTGACAGTATTAATAAATACTGGTGAATTCATCAATGAAAAATTGAATAAATATATACAAATATATGACTACAACATCTGAGGTCAAAAGGGCTGACAGAATTGACACCAATATGTCTGCCTGTTGTTTCGGCAATACAAGAACCTCTGATATAGGCAGATGTATAAAATACAGAAATCCCTTTTTATCAGTTTACCAAGTTAACACAAAAGTATAGCAAACGGTTCTTGTTTGATTAACCGATTCGAGCACTGCTGTAGAAGCCGGAGGCAAACGCAGTCAAACTAATTAAGAGGAGATTTATTAGAGTGCTATGTTTATCGGGCAAGCTGGGGTTAGTAATCTAGCTCTTCTTATCTCCGATCGCCACAGTCAGTGTGTCAGTCCATCAAATACCAGTCAGCAGTTTCATAGAACGATGCTGGGAAAAACCCAACACATATTTAAAGACTTTGCCCTTTTATCTCACATAATCAAACAACTTTGTTCAGCAACGTTCAAAGGTCTCATTTACCCTGCACCTTGCATTGCACAGTGTATAACTAATCTAACTAATCTAATCTAACTAACTGTGATTTCATTTCTGTGTGACGTTCAGATTAATGCCAATTTTTGAGTCTGCTCTGTGTCCTCTCCAGCAGGTTTGCTTTGAACTCACACAAACAGGATTCAGTTTGCGTCCACTTACATGTACTTGAGATTTTGAAGAAGTTTGTGGTCAGCGGTAATGATTTTTCCTCTCCCACATCACTTAAAAGTGACCTACCTATGCTAAGTAAACTGAGATGGTGGAATGACACCACAAGACTCTCTTTAAATATGTACAGAGGGATTGAGTAATTCTTTGGTATAAGTAACAACTCCAAGTTGAAAAACATGAGCTGATACGGAGTGTAAGGTGACTCTTGATGGGCGTTAATTATCTTGATGCCTGCTGGGATTAGGAAATAATACATTTTCTATAAATACAGGCACATCTCTTGGTTTATACTATATTGAATATATAAGAAAAAAATGGATAAAGTTTAATAATTTAAAAAATGATGAAAATTATATTAATAATGAGTCACAAAGGACAAAAAATGTATATATTAAAAGTAAGCGTTAATCTTCATATTACAGAAAGGCTGGGTTTTTATTCAAGCTGTATTAACTAAAGATATAAGAACACACCTTAGGTGTGCAACAATTATGATACATTAATTGTTGGGAATTACTTAGCTGGTCACATTCTACCACTACCTGGGCTTAAGTTGTGGTTTAAATGAATGGAAACTTCATGGCAGGTGTCAAAGTGCCACTGCATTAAGCTGCTCAGCATTCATTTATAGACTGCTCATTGCTTAAGTCTTTAAAGCCATGGTGGCTTACAGTCTACAGCTCTCAGCATACAGAAGAGTGCCTGTCCTCAGAATCATTGACAAAGTAATATACAATGATCATTTAATTACATATATTCAATGGCTGTGCTTTATCATGCATTGTCAGATCTACTGTCACTGTAGTCTCTGTCAAATTCTGTGAATTTCAATGATGGGGCTCTTCCAAACGTCTGCAACAAGTAGAAATAAAGCAACTTAACTGAAAAAACATAACATTATGATGATATAAAAAGTTAACAAATGAAATACATCTAAGCTCGACTGGTCATATGTTGTTACGCCTTTGCACCAAAGGAGCCGCTGTTTACTTCATACGACATTTTCAGGTTCAACGTCCTCTTTGCCATCACGCTGCTTGATGTGCTGAGATTCAGCACTGGGTAAAGGTTAAAATAATTTGCCAATGAGGAAAACATTAAGCCGAACCTAAAACTGACTGATTCTCTTCCTGGTCTCTCAGTTTTGTAATATGCTGTGTAATCCTCAATGACAGAAGTAGGTCAATGGAGCAGATAGAGTCTATCACACCGGCGGCCATGCTGAGACTGAAAAACAACAACAGGCAGATGCACCCCAACAACTCACACAGCCTGCTGACATGCTGAGCTGAGCTGAGAGGCTCCCCTGAACTTACTGATAAGCTTGATCGCGATAAAGACACAAACATTCAGCGGATCCCAAGTTTAACATACGTGACCAAAGGCATATCAACTTTTATTATCTTTTGTCATATTAACTTTTTAACTTTCTATGAAGTAAATGCAGTTCAAATGACAGCACCCAGTGATTTGTATTTTTTAAGCATTTTTAGACATGTCGTTTGATTCTTACATAATGAGTTGGCTTAGTGGCAGTTAACAGTAACTACAGTGAAGGGAGTGTTGCCAAATATTGCAACATTTATTTATTTTTCCAAAATAAGCATACACATGCAGAAAAGAGTTTAATAACTTATTAACAATATTTACGTTTACATGTTAAGCTGCTACAAAGTACGTAATTTCAATAATTCCAGCTCTTTAAAAAAAAGAATTACAATGTTTCACATACCTATCTCAATAAATAAATCTCACATGCGCACACCTTTTGCCTAAAATGTGTTTTTACATACACGGGCGACTGCATTCTGAAAAAAAAATGCTATAACATACAAATCATATTTATAAAAGACTGCAAGGTAGGAGCCATAAAACAATCCTAAAGTGGATTATAAATAACGGATGTGGCAACTTACGAGACGTTTCCTACATGACGTTCATCGCTTCCCTTTCACGCTTGCAAGCGAAGAAACAAAACATCTATGCAAAGTTTATAATTTCCGTGTACTGGTTATTTTCTGTATATGTCTGAGTGAGGAAAAGTTACCAAAGCAGAACGAAACATTACATGTTACAAATAACCAAAGAGTTGCAGATTATCTGAGCTAAGGTATATTTTTGCGTGCTTTTTCTTGAAGACTTTGCGCAGTTCCTGCAACATCAAAGTAAACCCAACCACGATCCCACTATAAGACTATATCATTTTGAATGCAATTTCAAACTTACCTCTCATTTTGATGCTATATTATCTGCGAACGATAATATAACTCCAGTGCATTTGATCAGCGACGAAAGTTAAACTCGGGTAAAAACTCCAAAACAGAGTGGTTGCAAAAAAAACAACTACTAAAACCTGCTAAGTTATTGCACAGCCTACTTGCTCTTCTTATTCAGAGTAAATTCCGCTCCATCATAGGCTTTTTTTCTGCGTAAATGCGCGCACTGTCAGCTATGCAATAAAACGATGCCCTCCACTCTTTCTCTGTCTCTCTGCGTCTGTGTGCCTCTCTGTAGTCTAACCTAGTTTCGGCGCGTGGACTCTCACATGATGTCGCTCCACCGGCCCCCAGGCACGGGCGCGCGCACTCGGCCTCGGTCACGCGCTTTAAGGAGGATCCGTGCGCCAGGACGCGAGCGCGCGTGGGAAAGTGTGGCAGTGTGTCACCACAACACTATTGAGGTTTCTGCGTCTGTGATTGTTTGCGATTACAGCACAGCGCCCGCTGAGGAAAAACCCCAAAGCGTTATTTTCCTTCCTCTTCAAACTAAACGTGCTTGACTGCTGCGGAGTTTTACCCGGTGATGAATAGTCAAGTAATTGAAAGTCAGGAGGAGGTCAGAGAAAGTGTAGATCCATAGATCTAAAAGTTCAAAACAGACAAGACCATCCCATTTAAAAAGCAAGATAAATCTAATTAAACAGTAATCTATTATTGTGTGCTGTTGGGTAGTTTTGATTAAAGTGAGACAATACATGCATATACCATTGCTGTACAATATTCATAGCAAATCTGCAAAGATATTTATTCTGTATAGATATTTTTCAGTTAGACCTATGCATGGACTAAACTATAGGGATACAGGGCTAGAAATGGTAGCCTACTAAAATCAAAGCAAATAATCAGTTATATTTATTCTTGTAGCGTCCCATTTTCATGCAGCCCGCAGCATAATCAAAGACAGAATTCATAGCTTTTCCTTAACAAAGTTTTATTCATTTCTCAAATAGATATGTTGAGCAAAGATAAGCGATGTTAATTAAAGCTGGTCTTGTTCGCTGAACAACATTTAATCACAATCACTGCCAAATGCAGTGTTATTGACAAAGGAGACAATATCAGTTTTGAAATAAGAAACATGGACATTAGGGAGACTTTTGCAGCGATGCCGTCACACATCATTTGTGGGTTCCCCAAATAACTTTTCTGTAAACAAGAACAATTAGTGTAAACATAATTTTATGAACCTTTTCCTATTATATAGAACCTGAGTATGATGGCAAACAGAAACATAATATAATAATGATGCATAATGAGTTCTTATCCACGAGATACACCAGTGTGTGAGTTCGTATGCCATAGTGGCATAAACACACTTCTCACATCTCAAAGAAGGTTATCAAAAAATAAATCCAATTTCTGTGAAAATCTTGTGTAAACAGGTGAGGATAACAGAGTTGAAGTATGAGACAAGGCAGGGAGTTATTTCAGGATGCTGCTTTAACAATGACAATAATAATGTGGGATGAAATAACAGGATGTGCGAAAGTGTGAGGAAGATAGAAAGGACATGATGTAACCAGGGAGTCTCCATTATGAAATGAGGAGAGAAGAGATTATAGTAAGTAGGTTAGTAGAACAGCGGAAATACACCGAAGCTGACAGAAAGCTTTGTCACTCCCTCCTGCAGGGCCACTCCTTCTTCTCGTCCTCCGCTTTCTTTTAGTCTGATATCTCTCATGTGTTCTCTTTTTTTCAGATTTACACCCTTTTGAATGATGCTGTTGTCTTTATCGTTCTGATTCCCTCAGACTTTGTCTGTGCCTCGTTTCCGCCGCATTAAACCAAGTTTTCTGTTTTAGAACAGGGGAAATCAGCCTTTGTCACAATGTTTGTGCAGCGTTGTCAAAACAGACCTCCTCGGGGTAAACACACAAACGTTTCCGCTCCAGAAGCATTGCTTCCCTTTTTATTATTCTTGTGTGTAGATGTCTCTTCCTGTTTCAGAGTCTCTTCCTCACCTTCCTGCAGTCTTGAATTGCATATTTTCATTCAAAAGCAGCCCCTTTTCTGTTTTTTTTTTCCCTATGTGACACACACACAAACACACAATTGCTGACCTCCTGACCATCTGTCTTATATAACCGCAGTCTCTTAAATTAGAGCTTGCTCGCTCAGAGAATAGAGCGAGATGAGAGGGAGGCCGGCATTAAATGAAGGCACACAGAGAGACAGTGAATGAAGCACAGTTTATATTAAATGTATGCTGGAAAGCATGACAAGAAAGTCAGTGTAAATTGAAGTGCATTATGATCTAATGGCAAATGAACTTCAGGCAGAGTGGATGAGGTTATGGAGGAATGTATAAAACAATCAGCTCTAGTGTGTTTGGCAGTTGATAAAATGTTGTTTTTTCAGAAGGGATTATTGTGAATCCAGCTCTCATCAGCGTAATCCCCTCACCACTCCTCTTCGTTATCTGCTTAATCCGCTGACTCCTCTCCTCTTTCAGAGGCTGGATAATCCCTCTCTTTCTCTGCGTGAGGGTGTAATCCAGTTTTACCCAGCCCATACTCTCCTCCATCATTCTCTTCTCCTTTCATCTCCTCTTCCTTTCTCCTCTCCTCCCTTCTGCAGCTCCCCCTAGTAATCTTCATCCAGGCTAAAAATACCGCTTTAAAATCCCTATTAATTCAATTACATTATATAAACTACATTATATCGTACTATAGGAAAGAATGTTCCTGAAAGAACCTTTCTGTCCTAGGAGACTTTCAGAATTGTAGTCAGTGTTTTTTCCAAACCGTCGTCTTGGGTCCGTTAAAGTTTCCTTCACATACCGTTGCTCACGGTTTCCATGGTCTGCCTCTTCCCAGATGGTCGGAACTGCGTCGTCTGGACATTTTGTTTAGCAGCTAAACACATGAAGCCATGAGTCTCTGTTGACTCATCTCTAATTATCGAGATTATTACAAAGAGATGATTATCTTGTTGCTCATCCGCCATATTCAATAGATCATTTTCGTTCTTTCTCAAGTGTCTGAAATGAAACTAATGAGCAGAAACATATAATCTTCGTAGTCTCAGGCTGTTCCCACAGGGCATGCTCAGTATCATTAAAAAATGTCAGATGACGCTACCTGAAAATAAATTAGTGACTTGCATACTAGCTGTGCAGATTACAGTTTTGGACCAAATAAACATATTACTCATGCAAGTAAACAACTCATTTCTTAAGGGACAGACAGTCGCAGATGGCTTGTTTGCCAGTGGATATACAATACGTCAACAGCTGTAACGTCACCACGAAACAACAAAATTAGGTTAAATATGGGAAAAAATGTGTACTCATTGTATAAATTATACAACGATTTAAGGGGTTATATATATAGTGTGAGATCATTTTATTCAGCAAGATAAATTTATTTACCAAAACTGACAGTAAAACAATTTCGAACAATTGTTTTTGAGACTGATAATAAGAAGAAATGTTTCTTGAGCAAACTGAGATTAATACATCATCTGAGAGCTGGAAAAAATAAGCTTTCCATTTGAAAATCTGAAACCTGAGGGTGCAAAAAAAAATAAAAAATACTGAGAAAATCATCTTTAAAGTTGTCTAAAAGATGTTCTTAGCAATGCATATTATTAAATATTAAAAGTTTTAATATATTTAATAGTATGAAATTAACAAAATATCTTCATGGAAATATCCTGATGATTTTGGCTATATCTAGTCTATGATTTTGACCCATACAATGTTATTTTAGCTATTGTTACAAATATACCCCAGCGACCTAAGACTTTTTTTTTGGAAGTTTTATGGTCCAGGGTCACATATTCGAAAGATTTCTAAAGTACACGTGGCACTGAAATAAATATTAAATTATTAAATCAAAAATATGACTGGTTTTATTGTATTTTTGATTAAATGGATACAGCCTTGTTCAACATAAGAGTAATTTAAGGGTTTGCTTCCTAAGATGGCAACGTAAAGGAAGATGATTGTATATCTCCCACTTTTTGTCATCCTGCTGTCATGACAACGAATGGCATTACATGACTAGCCTCACTGTAATGAATGGCCACTACTGAAGGTCAGGTCTCTTACTCACTTATTCTTTTTTCTAATGGAAGCTACCACATTTCTTCTCCTGTCTTTTCCCGTGGGTTTAAGTGTCCTATTTTTCTAGCAAACACTCAGGTCTATCACATTTACCAAGTTACTTCCTTCAACAACGTTGTCCAAGTTAATAGACCTGTTGTCTATTGCTCTTGTGACAGCTGGTATCTTTTATTACCTGCTATCTGATATGTAAAAAAAATTATACTGTTGTTATAGCAGTTCCCGTAAAGGCTGCCTGAAAAAGGTCTTTGAAATCATCAGTTTTATCAAGAGATTGGCACGCAGATTGACTAAGCCTGGCTCTCTACCCATAGTCACACCCTTAATATGAAGTTTATCTTTGCTTTCTTGAACAATGCTAATCGAACAAAGGGTGAACATAATGCTGACAAACACACGTACACACAATGAATGCCAGCCCAAACACACCCTGAATGCCAGCAAGAAAGAGAAGCATTGTCATGAAATTGCAGAGTAATTTCATATGAACAACCTTTCAAAAGCGATTACTTTGTATGTTCATTTGAACTTTTTGTAAAATGTGATCAAAATATTATATGTCCTCATAATCGAATCCTATACCAAAGTTAATGTCGTTCTGCTTTAACGAGCCACACATATTGTAACAGCTTGTTAGCTTAACAACCATGGGCTGTGGGCACACGGCGCTCATTAACATGAAGACCAATGTTTGTTTATCTATTATGAATCAGCATGGCACCCAGTGTCCACCATGACTGACCTACTTTCGAAAATCATACTTGCACATATAAATGCCACGCCACCAGAAATATACACACTTTCGATGACTCACACCTCTTCCACCCATGTGTTGATTGCAGCTGCAATGCTGCAGTGACACGCAGATGTGTTACAATTGAGGTTTTTAAATTTCATATCTCTTTATTCATCATCTACTTTCCATCCCTTCCAAGTCCTTTCTTTTTAATCCCTCAGTTCTGTAGTCCCTCGTGTCCCAGTTCCACTATCTTTCTATTTCCCTTGTTGCCTGAAGGAAGTGTGGGACACACTGTCTGTCCATTTCTATCTCTTTATGTCTCCCTCCCTCCCTCCTTTCATCCCTTATCACAAAGCAATAAACTTGTGCAGTCGTTTATTTTTTCCCTCCATTATCTGTTGATGCTTTGCTTCTCTCTACCCAGAGAAAACTGTTAATTACATTGCACACTTTTCAGTATGTCTGCCCTTTTCTATCACAGTGATCATTCTTCACCCCAATCATCTGTCATTATTTTGTTTGAAAAAATTAATGCACATCATAATCTTCTTAGGTAACCTGAATAGATAATGGCTTCAGTCGTATAATTCTGTTTGCTATTATTTGCTCTCAGGCTTTTAAATCGCACAGTCCCAATCATTTACACATTATTTACAATGTGATAGTAACGTGGATGAATGGAAACATTACAGTGAGGAGGAAAATAATCTCGGTGTCCAGAAAGGGAAGAAAGAAAGGTAAATAATGAACCATAAATCAAACGCACTGGCATTGAAAATACAACAATTCATTAAATAACACATATTAACACTCTGAAGAAAGGGAAAAAGCGTCTGTTGATGTTGCAATGTCAAATTAATCCAACATTTAAACGTCAATTCTTTTATTGTGTTTTTCGTATTTACGTCCGAGAGAATGATGGGGAATTAGAGACCCGTGGTGGTGACTTTGGGTACTACACATTTTGGCTTACATAAACGCTTTATCCGCTCTCTACAGTCAGTTTAGCGGTTAAAATAATCATCAATAAAATTAGTATTCATCTACCAGTTACATTAAACACTGTTGCAAACTTTCAAGCATTTCTACCAGCTAAAGTAGGCAGTGTTTGGCGAGATTTTTCAGTTGATGCAGCAAATGTCTATTATGTAAATAAGTAAAACCTTTTTATTATCATTATTGCATCATTGTAGTGATTGTTGAATTTTAATCTCTGGTTTATTCAGGGTAGACAGTTGCCATAACACAAAGATTATGATATAGCTATAAATCACATTCATTATTCATTTCTGTCAATACTCCTGGCCACCATTTCACATTTCCACTGAAGAGGGACGGCAAAAGCAGACAGTAAATGAGAGACTAAGCAAAATTTGGTTAACGTTACAAAGTAATATCTGTCAGTGGTCAACATTGCAGCGAAGGGAAAAGCTTTTCAGTGTATTGGTTGTTTTTTTCCCCCTTTGTCGTCTGGAAAGTAAAGTTTTGGTACCCTGTGGCTGGAAAGATTAGCCACGCCGAGCACTTTACAGACATGACAGAAACATAGAGAGTGAGACATGGACGTCCAGGAAAATGAGGAAAGAGGGAGAGGTGGCTATGACCTACTTAGTGGAGAAAAAGGAAAACACACCCCACACACACAACTGAGATGGAGCCTAAATGCACACAGTCAGACGCAGTCCCACAAACTCAAGTGTCGCATCGTGGAAGTTAGTAACAAAATCCTATTTACTGCTGACAATCATCTACTTGAGCGGTTCAAGGCCGTGCGACTCTGATGGGTTGGCAACAGCTGTAGGATCCATTCTATTTTCCACTGCAGCAGGCGCTTCGAGGCAGCTGTGTCATTTTCAAATGCGACCGATCGATTAACACATTTGCCACATCAAAGCATAACCACAACTAGTTCATTTACCTGCATTACACCAGTTAAAACTATCTGAAACACTGTCATGTGTGCTTAAGCAACCATAAATTAAATTGTGGAGCAATATGTAATTTCCTGGGAGCAAATCCCATCTGTGCGTCAGTAATTTCCCTCGGAGGACCAAAAATAATCTGCACAGTGAGATTTAATTAGGTGCAGTATCATCCATGGGCTTTATAAACATGAGTTTAAAGGGATCCACTGTCATATGGTGGAAGTATCAGCATATTGAGAGGACAAGGAAATGTTTTTCTTTAGCGAGCGAGACACTGTAATATTTAATGCAAATGTGCAATCAGTTATGTTGTAAACAAAGGACACAACCTATAACTCTGTACTGTCTTCTTTTGAAGAATAAGGTGATGTTAGTCTGGACGGCCGTGCATTAACCCTGTTCGCTTTCACTGGAAAAGAAGTGTTAACATTCTGCTAATCTTTTCCTTTTGTGCTACACAAAGAAAGAAAATCATGGGTTTAGAAGGACGCGAGGATGAACAATGACACACGCATTGGTCTTTAGTGCTGTTATAAGGTTACATAGAACATCCCTGGTAAACAACACGCTAATCATATTCTCATGTGTATGATCTTTGACTTGAAAAATGTGTTTGTCTGAAGAAAGAAAAAGCTCTCACATAAATTTTCCATTTCCACAGGAGACGTTTTGGCATGTGTGAGAGCGAAGTCAAACCTGGAGACTCTTAAAATGAGGGCAGCAGAGATAAAGCAAGCTCTGTATGTTTTCTTAGAAAACCCTTGTGATTACAGGCTGTCTTGTGATCAGGACTTGTGATCAGAAATACACTGACTGGTAACAACTTTGTGACAGAAGACAGATTATTCAGATCTGATGGGATGGATAGACAAGTTAATACACCACAACTTTTAATAAAAATCTGAGCATCATTCACTTGCCGACTTTGTAAATGGTTAAAGAGGAAAAACTGTCTGCACATGGTAAACTAAACAAGGATTGCATGCTACCAGACGTTTAATACAGAAATTTGAGAAATGTAAACGCTGCTATGAGATACGTGACAAATAAAAACTATTTTCTGAAATATGCTCAAAATACCACATGTTCTGTATCTCTTCTTGACTTTAAATCAAGGCAAAGATTGGCACAGCCATGTAGTATTGTCCAGCCAGACATTTTGAGGATTAGCATCGAGTCTTGCTTTTATAAAATGAATATTTAAAACACAGATAAAAGTTCACTGCTTACTAATAGCATTCTAGACCTTTCTATATATTTGTGTGAGGAACACACCAAACATTAAATCATTATATATACTGTTTTAGAAGACTTGAAAAAGTAGCACATATTGACCTCACTTACTGCCATCCATTTGTTGCTTTGTGTGTGTGTGTGTGTGTGTGTGTGTGTTGGTAAGTGCATTCTGTGCCCTGCGGGTGTCATGATGCCCAGTTGTGCTCAACATCAGCAGTGAGTGACTCAGGTTTCTGGGTCAGCAAAGATTGGGAGGGTTGCAGAACAGACAATGAACCTCTCAACTTCCTTCAGGTTGTACGTGAGCAGATGACACACCTTGCTTGACACGTAACACCATGCAGTAAACAAGATCACCCATGCAAACAATAAGTTAGTAGCGTAATACTTTTTCACTATCAAATGTATTTCCTAATAAAAGCTTTTGTCTTTATGTTCTTGCTTTATGAGATCATATCAATTTGCTAGAGGGAACCGGGTTCGTTTTCATTTCGAATTTGCAGATACAGCTTTCTGAAATGATTAATATGTTTTGGAATATTTTATTCACACTGTATAATGACTTTCATTTAGCTAGTGGGTACATTTTACCCTGCCAATAAATTCATGCTTTTATTAATTTATCAGACATTTGTTTAAAGGAACTTGCAGGAGAAGTATATTTTATCCTGTGTAATGTTGTTTATGAGATGCGCAAAATGATGAGCAACAAAGAGTCACCAGTTGCAGATGATGGTCCGTGTACCTTCGGATAATTTGTTTTTTGATATGTATATTTTGACTGCAATATATATATATATATATATTGACTGCGTTTTTCATTTATTCCAACAAAATGAAAAAAAAACATATATATAATATATAATAAAAAAAAAATATCCAAAGGTTCACATTGTGGTCAAGAATATTCACGCTTCAGTTGGAACCTGATGCTGGCGCTCTGACTTTTCATGTAATTACTACCAGAATCCTTTCTGGCCCAGATCTGGCACAACTTCATTTGTCCAGTAAAGCAGGAGGATAGAGTGACCCAAATTGTCACCTTAACAACAAATGAGAGTGAACCTTTTGGCTCTGGTTTCTGCTGTGTCACAGAGGGAGTTTTAATAATTCATTAGCCATGACTTCTCATAATATCTTACATTAAATATAGAAGGTCTTTAGTAGTATTGTGTTAAAATCTTTTAAGCTGGTGACATGATGTAAGAGATTTAACTGATTAGTGTTAAACTGAGTGAAATTGAGACAATTACGATTAACCATTGGTTCACTGATTAAATTAAGTCAATCTCTCTTTGTCTAATTAGCGTTTAATAGTGATTATTAATGCCTAGTGAGTTATGGATATCACTCTTATATAAAATACTGACACAAGCTTGATTTAAATAAAATGTAGAAAATATATGATATGTTATATAATGCAATTTAATGTAGCAATATAATATAATAAGTGTATTGAGCTGAATGATGACAGTGTTTGCATCACTGTTATTTTCCTGTTTGATATGAAGCTGCTTTAATAACTATACAATTGACTATATTAAAATATAAATGTTCACCTGTGTCTTTCTGATGACCTAACATAAATCAGTTGGTCAGAATACTCTTCTGTGCCATACTAGCTGCTAAGAATATCACCAGAAAGCTTGTTTAAACAAGTGCGAGTGTGCTTGAGAATTTCAAGTATAAGTCTTGGACAAAGAGATACCTTGCCGAATAAATGAGCTCCATGATTTGTCTGAATAGGGTATGAGTAAATGTCTACACGCACAGTCCACTCTCATCTCTGTTATAGACTGACCCTTGACATCTGTATGGATGACACACTGCCTAGTGTGTTTAACACAGAAAAAGGGTATTCTGCACTCTTAAACGTGATTATTTGACAAATGCACGTGTCCGTCGGGGGTCATTGAGTGTTTTTGAGAATATGGGGGTTTCAAGTACTGTATATAACTCCATTTAAATGTTAAAGAGACTATCGCGTATTATCAATAGTATACTATTTTAGTGAACACATTGGATTACATCTAGAAATTGAGTGAATTCCCATACATTTAATGACACAAATCAAATCACGCATAGACTTGAGGGAGTCCCGCTTTTTTGTGAATTTGTGCATAACACTTATTTGGTTTCGTTTGATTACAGATTATTGCGTTCGGACAGCTCTGTATTAGATGAACTACTCTTGGGGGCTGTGTTTCTTGACAATATGAACATAGTGCTCTACTCTCAAACTATTTATGAAGTAACCAGTTCTCCTGTTTACAGAATGTCAGCAGACTGTTGTTATAGCAACAGGAAATTTATACATTTTTGACCATTAGCTATCAAATATATATACAAATGTTGCTTATTCAATTACATTTACACTACATCTTGTTTTAACCATGTTGTGTAAAGCCTCAGTTCTGTTAATGGCTTCATGTAAGATTCATTAAAAGATGATACCTGACATATTACAAATGTCCTGGTATTGTCCAGAAATCTAATAAAATGTCGTTTTTCTTAATTTATATAGCCTTAAATATATAAAATATTTCTTTGTTTCAAACCTATTTTTTTCTTTCCTTCAGGTTTCTTAGATTTTGAATCTAGATGGATAATGTGGTCTCAGACTGTTGGGTTATTCTATCTGTGAGATGGATAACACTGCCACCGTGTGGACAGCTGTTGTATCTGCAGCACTCGTTTATTTTAGCTTTCCTAAAAAGGATAGGACGCATGTAGCTTAGAAAACTACTACAATACAGACGTACTGTTTCAGTAAATGTAATTCATCTACTGAGATTATACATGTGAAGCGAGCAGTTTTCATATGAAACCTTAATATCTAATATGAGGCTTCTGGATCAAATACATATTCATTTGACCCAATTTTTTTGTTATTAATCAGGCTATGTTAGTAGCTTGACCATGAGCTGTAACCGGTGAGCTTGTGTGTTTGATACGTGAGCAGTGAATTAATCTTACACACATTGCCTCTAAACAACATCAGCAAGAGGATTTATTATACTAACCTTCGGTTTTCACATGTGGCTCCAGGTGAGCTCGTTAAAATTCCACTTCCACGTCAAATCATAATGAGCGTGCATGAATTCGTCAGGCAATAAATGGGTAGAAATAAATATTCAGGGACCTCCAGGGTCGGAAAATTAAAGAAAATGGAAATGTTGTGGCTCAGATTCGTTGCGAGGTTTGGCATTTTTTTTCAAGCTCGTCTACCATCATGCTTGTTATCTGTAGACCACAAAGTATCCTGTGGTGTTAAAGCCAAACAGAGCGCATGCTGCTATAAAGAAAAACACTGAGGTGATGAATACTGATCTCAGAACACGTGTATATAAAAATGAATACAACAGCATTCTGTACAAGCACTCTTGACTAATACAAGGTTTTTGTGTGCGTGTCTAAACAACAGGATAGCCTAAATGGGCTCAAACTTCAAAAGATACAATGTGTGATTGCTAAAGTAACACTGCTGCAAACAAACCCAACATCTTTCACTTTTCAGACATAGTGATCTTTGTATGTAAAGCCCCTTCAATTAGATCTATGTAGTCGACCCCTTTACTCTTTGTAATAATAAACATCAACACAAATATGATGCACCAGAAAAACCTCAAGAAAAAACAAACTCCAGTTAGGTTCTTCATGGTTTATTAGAACAGGAAATGATAACAGAGCACAGTCTCCATGCTCAATGACAGCCAGAACTGAGGACAATGAGTTTCCAAATGCAAAAATGTGGTGTGTGTGTGTAAGTACAGTGGGATCCAAAAGGCTGCGAAGACTATAAATGTGGGACTTAAAATACCATTTACATGTATAAATAAATAATGTTTCAGGATTTATGAGAAAAGAACATTTATGGCATAAAATTATTACAAAATATAACAGTTTCCAGATTTTACACGAACTACTCTACATACAGCTTGAGTGCTGGTGTTAAAGCAAAAGA
>JAUMHI010000046.1:6125052-6159390 GCA_032359435.1 Enteromius unitaeniatus
TTACAAAATATAACAGTTTCCAGATTTTACACGAACTACTCTACATACAGCTTGAGTGCTGGTGTTAAAGCAAAAGACATTGTCTATTTTTTAATTAAACCTTTCAACCAAAGCATTATGGTAATTTAAAAAAAAATGAGAAAAGAGATTACTGTAAGACTTTTGGACCCCACTGTCAATGTGTTTGTGATCTTTGTGTGTGTCCCTTATGTGCATTTGTGCTGTTGATTTGGAAAGCATGCATGTGACTGTCTGATTGGTGGACAATATTAGGGCACACAGTAGCATGTCATGTTGAAGTACACACTACCTCTGTGGACTCCAGACCGAGGCTGTGTTCATGCAGATAGTTCACTTAAATTACATTTAAGCACTGAAATCATTATGTACACTGAAGGGAACACGACTTGTCATTTAATGACAATGGACCCAGTTACACGAACAGCCTCCGGTGCGAGACAAATCAGAAGTCCATCACAGTTAACAGAAGACTTGGCTCTTTTGCAAAAGTGTTTTTCTTCTTCTCTTTCTTTCAGGAGAAACAACTCCCATCCGAAGGCTTTGCACAGTTCAGAAACCAGGATCAAACACTGAAATTCAGGTCACAGTCGCAGAATAATCATCGTCATTGTTGAAAAAAAATTCACACACCAGAGAGCAAATCAAATCACTTGCATGAACTCAAACCAACCTAAAACATTACCACAAAACAAACAAACAAACAAACAAACAAATAGAAAAATGAAGATATCAGTACTGGCTAATATATTCTCTACAACTTTACAAAAAAACTAACTCCATTTGTGCTTGTCAGATTGCATACTGAAAGCATGTCATTTCTAAACAAACCATTTCTTTCTTTGTGTTTGCACATTTCGTCGGGTGGCCCATTAGCTGTGGCAGTTTGTGGCTGGGGGACGTCAAAAAAAGAAAAAAAGAAAACCTCAGGGATTTAAAAGAATTGAGCATAGAGAGCTCTCGAAAACATAGCTAGGTATATTTCCGTCCAAACAAAAACCTTGCAGCGTTTTTTACGGCCGATTCCATTTCTTGCTTGAGAGAATTACGACATTGGAAAACAGTGAAACAACCCTTGTTTATTTTCTTTTCCTGGGAACACATTTTATAGAGCTCCGCAGCAAATTAACTCCATTTCACTAACTCAAGATCTTGTGTGAATTAACCCAGGTGGTGTTCACAATAAGCATCGCCTGCGTTTGCTGCTTGTTTTCGGTTTCTTCCGGTGAATATACTTATATGGGATGCGGTCGAGAATGATGATTCGCTTGATTTTTGCTGCCCACATCTCAGGCGATTGCCTTGTAAAATCTGGCTGTGAGAGTAAGCAAGTGGGTGCCTGTGTTTCTGCACGTCTCTCACGATCTTCTCTAGGCTTTATCAGGCTAACATAGACTTAGCGTATTCACGCATGTTTCGACTAATGGTGCAACAGAGTGAAAAGCCTGTGAGGAAAGCAGGGTGAGCGCATGGATGGATGGGCAAACATTTTTTAGTGGTGGGCCTCCAATACGAACAGATGAGCTGGGTGACAATTAAAAAGCTGTGTCAATAATGTTGATTGTGTAAAAATAATTACACACAGTGTTCTGAACTCAGTCAAGCATTGGCACTTAAAACCTATAAATTATACACTTCATTAATTGCTTTAATGTTCAGCTTCAGAGCTTTCATCCGTCTAAATTCAAAAGAACAAAGTCTTTCCCCAATGCCCTTAAATCCTCTCACTATTATCTCTACAACAGACTTTTCATTTGGAACGCGGCCTGTTTTTAAACCAACATATACTTAGTGTTGAAGAATTGTTGATTATAGGACCACCAAACATTTAATGTCAAACTCTCTCATGAACCATTTCCACATTTTTAGGTTTGGAATATAAACAATAGCAGGGTAGACTTATACAGAAATAAATGTGAGACCAAAGTAAATGTTATTTTTGCATTACCGTTTGTTTAAACAGTACAAGAAAAAAATTCAATATTGTATTTCCATGACTCTCTTAAAAGAAGAAAAAGAAGAAAAAAAAGGATTGATTGTGGCAGTTAAAAGAGAAAAACATGTCAAATTTACCATCACTCCCTCAGAAGGTATATTTGAAACCCCACTGCAGCAGTGTTTCCTATTTCTTTTGTAATTTAAAGCTAGGAAAATATAAGTATAGTGTTATACACTAATGTTTAGAATTTTGGGGTCAGAAAGATTTTTTAATGTTTTTTAAAAAGTATCTTATGCTGAGCAAGGCTGCATTTATTTGAAAAAATGTAAATAAAACTTTACTATTTTAATATGTGATGGCAAAGCTGAATTTTCAGCAGCCATTACTCCAGTCTTCATGATGGCTCTAACATCATTAAATTATTATGAATTATTAATTTCTTTAAAAACATAAATAAAATACATTTAAAAAAATTTAATCGAAATACTCCAGAAATGTGTCATCTCGCACTGTGAAAAGGGTTAATTAAGCATCAAGTAAGAAAAAAAAAAACTCAACGTGCATTATCGCCCTCTAGTGGACGCACCCGGGTAATGCTTGGTAAATGAACGTTGCCTCACGGGAAGAAAGCAGAGATAACGTCGTTCACTGAGAGGTGAATGAATTGAATAGTACACTATTTCTTCCCTCTCTCCAGTGGGGTTTACAACCCTGAAACAAACAAAACAGCAATCCAAAGAGAGCCAGAGGAAACTGAACAATAGCTGAAGCGGGCACATTGCCATCGGGAGCCCAGTGGGTCTGATTTTTTTGCACTCTATCTAAATGTAACATTGTATTCAACTGTTTCTGTGAGTTTGTGAAGGCTGGCAGTGAGGGGGGAACCAGAGGGGTCCGATCTGTCTGGCTCCTCATTGACATTCTCCTGGGCTGGGCCGATGGCTAGGCCATGACTCTTAACGGTTATTTGTTGTTGGGATGGTCTTCTCTGGCTGGGCCGCACAAAGACACCCAGTGTCAGTGAGACACTCTGAATGCAACTCCCTAGCGGCCCGACTCAGCACAGACAACCGAGCTCACATTCGACTCAATGGACTGCAGAGAGAACGAAGCCAGGCCGATCGAAAGAAAGAAAGAGAAAGTGTTGCAAATGTTGCCCTGCTCTAAGGAGTTTAGGGGAAAAACAAATATACTAAATATCTTGCTTTTTAAGATACACCACAAAATTAACGGGTCCACCCAACAACATATGTCCCTGTATGCAATATAAAGTAATTTCCACAGTGCTTCCATGCTCCATCCAGAAAGCATGGGTTGATTTCTCCATGATTTTTGGCGAAAGCTCTATTCCATGACCCATTTACATCTGATATTTCAGCACACAAGTCTTTAAAGTCACATGGCAGTTGTCTTGATTGCTTCCTGACACAGAATAGGTTTAGGGAGGGAGGGGTAGTCAGTCATTTGACATTAGATCACTAAAGAAACTCCAGTTTTGGTCGGCCATTTTGCTTTCACATTAAGTCTAGCCGACAAGCACATTTTAATCCCCGTTTTGGCGCGGCTCACATACACATACAAACAGACACAAGGAAGTTTGAGCTTGTCTGCAAAGGCCCCGGGATGCACAAAGGAGGCATCCGCAGGCGCAAATGTAAAGCAAGAGAGGTGAAAAAGAAACGGATCACTTCAACTGAATGGTTTACAGGGCTTAAGATTACACAGAGAGACAATCCGGAACCGCTTCGCTATGCTAAACAGTCAACATAGCCGTTCGCAGGATTATGATTATGCATTTCACCTCCGATCACCCAACGCATCCGTTATTCCCAAGCGATCCTTCTGCTTCATTAGACAGGGCGTGATAGAAGCCGCTAACGTGATAAGTGGCGTCACCCCGCAGGCAGGGGAGGACAGCGGCTTTAACACCATCAACCGTTAACGCTCTCGTTCTCTCACTCTCGGTAGTCCTAGAGCTCAGCCACTGGTGGGGGACTTGAAAGACACTGGATGGCAGTGAGAGAGGACAGGAAGGGCAGGATTACAGAAGGAGTCTGAGTCTTGGGGGTGATGGGACTCTGAAGGGTGTGAACGGGCCTGGACCACTCATTGGCCATTTGGGTTACGCTCACTTGCACTTTTCACCAGCAGGTGGCTGTAGTCCTGTATCTCATTAAGCGCCCGCTGAGTGTGGAGACCTGGCCGTATTAACGCAGCGTTAGTGCGTGGCTGTATGGGATATGGGTGGTGGCCAGAAGGAGTCGCATTGTTGCTATTAAAGTTGAGTCCGTCACGGGACCATCGCAGATGTTCTCCAAAGTCCGACTGGGTGGCAGGAGCCGAAACCACCCTCCTGCGGTCAGGTGAGTCTTGAGGCGTCGCCGGATAGTTGTATTCACCAGCAGAGTTGCGAGTAGCTGGGGCGGACGGTCGTCCGCTCTGCTCCCGCTGATTTGGCGGATGGGAGAGGATGAGGTACCGCTGACGCTCCGAATGTGGAGGAACATCACCTGATCCCTCTTGCCGCCCACCTTGCAGGTATTTGGAGCTCAAGTAAATGACAGCGGAGTTCGCTGGGCAGGGAGTCCCTGTCTGGGTGAGGAAAGTATGGGTTTGGTCCCAATCGCAGTCTGTGAGATGGACGTTAGGAGTGGGACGTTTCTGCTGCAGAGGCGTCTGTTCTGGAGTGGGAAGTCCTGGGTCAATGTCTCCAGTTTTTGGCCAGCCGTTGGTGAACATGTTTTCAACCTGCGAGCGTGGTCGTTCGCTGCCGCTGATACGCGTCACGCTGATCACTGAACCGCTGCGGCCATGTCCCAGCATGCTCTGCTCCTTGTCACTCTTGCGACGACTTCCCATGCTAGATCCACTAGCTCTGGAGCGTTGGCGGTGCTTGAGGCTCATTATCCAACACACCATCAGACCCGACAACGCTGCCCCGGTGGCGAATGCTGAAACTGCTGACACCACCAGCAAGTTCACAGACACCAAGCCATCTGGTTCCTCAATGAAACTTTCCTGTCGAAGACCTAAACACACAGAAAGAATAACAGTGAGCATAAAGAACACTTTTATAACTGACAAAGCTTGAGTTGTTTATTTTTTAAGTAAAAAAAAAGGATAATTTTATTTTTCTGAGGTCGAAAAATTTATGAGGGAAAGAAAACAGCAGACTAATTGCACTCATTACTACCTAAAGTGGATGTTGATTTTAACAGCTGTAATAACTGTCTTCCTGATTAAAAGCATCTACTATCAATTACGTGTTTCGGAACATTAACTTTCAAAAAACATTTAGTAGTAAATAATTCTGACAAATACTGAAACCTTTAAGCCATATTTGCAGATTAAAAGATGCCATGGTTGTGACAGATTTTAAAGACACCGTACAGATGGATGAGAGCAATGGATACCATTTACTTTGAAATGACCTACGTTCAGCACCAATGAATTACTGCTGCTATCGGTCTATCATGTTATGTTGACAAACAATAGGTTTAGGAAATATTTAATATAACTACCCAAAACCTAGAGGCAATATCTTTATTAATTGCAGGAAATTCAATAAAACAGGAGGGAAGTTCTTACAGCCACTCACAACAGTAAGAACCAACATTGTGAAATGGCATAGCAGCTTTGCCGCTTGAAACGCTCTTGAAACGAATTAATTTTGCTGGCAAATTTATCACAATAAAGACAAATGGTAACCATTTAACATTGGTGAAAATAAACAGCCTTAATTAGCACTTACAGCTGTTTGCTTAAGAACTCAAATAAAATGAGAAGAGAGGCGGCACAATCAATAAGAAATTTCGGTATGATAATTAGCTCATAATAGCTGCTTCATTGTGGTTGTTTGCGTGCAAGACTCTGCTGAATTAAATGATATATTAGCTGCAGTTGGGCACAAGGGAAAGAAACCGTACAGCACAATGTCATTTCATTGGGAGATGTTATGACAGAGTGCCTATCAATTTTCTGGTGATATACATGTTTACTTCTCAGTATCCATTTTAGAAGGACAGACCACATTACCAAAACGACACCTCAAATCAATCAATGCACTCATGTGGATGCTGAGTCAGTGTCTGGGTCCTTTTCTCTCTCTCTTGCACAAGTCTCTCTCTGCCCTCCCTCATTGTGTGTTTATCTCTGTCTGTGCCCTGCTACCACTCTCTGTCTATTTTGTTTGCGGTGTGGGGGCATTATATTTATTCTATTGCAGACAGATACCAGGTGTGTGTATCTTTTCCCAGCATGCTAACTGCTGTTTAAAGTGTGGTAAACTATTGGTTTTTGTTTTCGTCATCTTTATGATTAACTTTTTGGCTGCTGCTGGCGGCGTGTGGCTGCATTGCTGTTAGAAGTTGGATAAACATCGTTGGCATGAGGCGGTTCACTTCATGAACCACTGACTAAAACAGTGACTTGTTTATGCTGTCGCAACCCACTTGGCATTCACAAGGGCCCCATCATGTATCAGGAACCAGGGTCCTGAAAGGATGTGGTTAACGGGTGGGATGCGAGATGATCCTATTTTCTAGGTTGTTTATGTTCATGCACTGTGGTGTTTACTTCAGTGGCATGAGGTAACGGGGTGGAAGATGAAGTGATGTTTGATTGCTTGAAGACTCTACTCCTCTGTGTGATACACTTTGTGAACTTTTCAAACAAACTCTGGAGTGCAATAAAATTTAAATTCAAATATTAAAAGCATTTATGAATGTAAATATATATATATATATATATATATACACACAATATATTACATTAGAGACAGGTGAAAATAAACAAAAGTTATTGTAAATCAATGTTAATCAATTAAACGTATTAAAAATATATCCATATTTATTTACATATATTTTAAGTAAAATTGTAAAAAAAAAAAAAAAAAAAAAAAAAAAAAGTAAAAAAAACAACATTGGAAATACTGTAGCATTCTGGAACCTCTGTATGATACGTAAATCTTATTATATTCTAATCTTGCATCCTTAATTTAGATTTTAATCAGATTTAATATTTAAACTACAAAATATATCTAGTTTTGCTATTAGCTATTTGCTATTATTTCTATTCTATGGCAATCAGCTGCAGCCACAGATGCTAGAACTTCACTTAACTTGTATTTAACCTGAAATTGCATGAGTTATGAATGCTTTTCTGAAAAATACTTTGTGCCTAAATGTGCAAGAAGTAAAACCACCAAATTAAAACCTTATTGTAAACTTGTCTTTTGAAAGCGAACCTGAGGTCATGAAGAACTCCCCGAGAGCCTGCTGCTCTAAAAACACAATTTTGTTTGCAAGCAGCACTAAAACTCACATCAAACGCTCTTTGTATATATACGTGAGTCGCTTTTTCCTGGGCGCAGCCCTGATGGTGCCTCAGATAGATATTACTCAAACCACACTGGCCTTTCTCCGTAATGAAAGGGATGCATTAAAAACGCCCGCCTGTCTGGAGGGCCACCTCTCATTCTTTCTCCACTCTCGCCTGCAATGTGTCCATCCTTTTTTACAGTAGATGGTGCATGCATGCCATGAATAGATCAGGGCCATTATAGATGTTGCCTTTGTAGTCACTCAGCTTTGTCGTGACGGGAAACAAAACACACAGAGAGCGGACAGAGAGCGAGAGATAGTCCCAGGCATGGTTTCTTTCTTTTCCTCATTCCCGACGGGGTGACAGAAACCCCCTTTTTCCCCATTCACTTATTAAAGCTTAATGGAAGGCAGCCGGACTGTCAGGCTGAGGCGCAGCGAGCACGTCTTGAGCTGGAAGCTCCAATTACAGCCAAACAATGGCGGTGGAGCAGTCTAGTTAGAGTTGGTCTTTCAGAAGGCAATAGGCCAAGTGCTAAAAGACTCAGAGCCCAGGGACTAACTGCCTTGCTTTTGCCTCTTTTTTCCCCGGGTCTATTCACAAGCATTTTGATGTTTGTTGCTTATCGCTCTCCATCTCTGTGCACATCTTCTCCCGCTCGCCTCTCTCTCTCGGCCTCTCTCTCTGTGCCACGTCCTTTCATCTTTTGCTGGCTGTCTGTCTCCGGAGACATACCCTTATTCTTTTATTCCCTGTATCACTCTATTGCTCTCGGTCTCTCTTTTCAACCTGTAAGCAGAGAGGCGGTTAATGAAATGCTAGCAGGGTTCGGTTTCTTGTTGAGATCATGTCATTAAAAAAACCTCAGGTGGAATATGGATTTTCTTCTAGCAAATAAGCAACCTTCCTGAGGTTTATTAATTACCTGACCTTCGAGCGTAGGGTAAAACAGTTTAGGCTCTTATCTGCTGTGCTTATGTAACAAACACTTATTCATGCAGTAGTTTATGCACTATGTTAGAAGTTGCTGTGTTTGTGAGCTTGAGTAGTGTTTCATGTTAGCACGAGGCCTTACATGCGAGTGTGTGCATTTGTGTGTGTGTAGCAATGGCTTATGGTTCACTGACTTTACTCATTATCTTTTCTCTTTCTATCTCTGTCTTGTATTCTCTTGACTTCGCTCTTGCTCTCTATCTCTCTCATACACACACACACACACACACTTTCCCTTCGCTGCAAAAACACTGCAGGCTATTCTCTGTCTGCCAATCCTTTCTGGTTCTCGACATGCCAGCCATCTTTTGCTGTATTCAACCCTCACTGCTGCCATTGCTTTGTGTTAACCACGTTAAAAAAACCAGCAATTCTGGTCACCAGCGTATGTTGAGTTTTAGATGCCGGTTTGGTGGCATTCCTACAGGGAGAACACTGGTATTTAAGTTATTTTTTTTAAGTGAGCTTTTAACCAAGTTAAGAACTTGAGAATTGACCCAATCCAATTCATGTTAAATGGATCACTTAATTTCAAAAGGTCTGGCTTTTAAGTCTCCGCTTAACTTAAATAGTTGTCTGTTATTTACACAAAGCCGACTCTATGAGTAATAGAAAAATAATTCTAATGATTTTTTATGCTTTATTAGCAATTTAAGACCTTTTTGGAGCACTAGTCCTCATTCACTTCCAATATATGGACAATTGCAACATAACATTAATATTGTTAATATAAGAAAGAAGTGGTAAAGGTTTAAAATAACATGATGACAGATATTTCATTTGTGGTTGAACTATTTCCTTGAAGGCACAGGTCACCCAAAAATGTAATTAATGTCATCATATGTGAAACAACATAAAAACATGATTTTTTTATTTTTCTGCAAAACACAAAAGATTATCATTTGAAGTCAATGAAAGTCAAAGGGGTCCAAAACAACAGTAGTCCACTTAGACATTTATTGTATAGACATTTTTTAAAAGATCTTTTTTTTGTGTTCCAAACAACATTCGGTTAAGTAAATAATGCAACCAACCATGGCCAACCCTGAGCGTCATGAGAAAGCCTAGCGAAATCAGACCTAAACAACATTAAACTTACTAATCTGGTCTTGTCAGCAAGGAAGCCATGCATAAAAGCTTCCCCAACAAAATTTGCAAACTTTTGAAACACGTCTGGCTCCAAGCAGAGTGTTTACAGAAAGATAGTAGCGAAGACATTTAAGGCTTCTTAGCTTACACTTTAAAAGCCAAACTCTCAGATCAATATACAGCCAGCAGGTTTCCGTATATCTGCACATGTTCTCAGTTAACTCTTCTATAATTTTCAATAAAGAAAGAGCTGCTCATGGCCTATAGCAGAGCAATAAGGTGAAAGGCTTCCTGGCACAAGTTCAGAGTTTCTAATTCCAGCATAATTGTGCATGCTACAGTCCACAATGTCTGACGATGATTAACATGAGACTAAATATAAAGCACTGTGCGAAACAACGAGGGGTGGTGAGCTCAGGATATGAGCCACCCCACCGGAGACCGATGTTAAGAGAAACGGTCTGCTGCTAAAACACTGTTGCCTATTGTTGCTTGCTCACCTTTTACCACATTCTGCAGACGCCGCCTAGTCAGCCACAATTAATTGTAGTCAATTAGCACATAGTTTTTCAACATAGCTTTCCCCATTCGCAGCAACTGTTACCGACAAACACTAATGAGGATGCAGATGAGAGTCGGTTCAGCTGTGTTAAATTTATCAAGCAAGTACGGAAGTGTGTACTGCATTGCAATTCCACAGATGTGGCTGACGGGGGCTCTACAGTAACACGAGGTTTGCTGGTAAATTGATAGCCTCAATTTAGGGCTGTATGGTGAGAACTCTCAAATGAAATCATTAAAAAATATTCGACATTTCCAGCATGGGTTATAAATTCAGAAAGCGGCCCGGCACTATTAGTCTAGCCAATTGCAATTGCGCAGTACATCTGCATCCACCACAATCACGAAACCTCCAATTTCAAGTTAATGTTTCCAGCATGCTGAAGACATAAATTCTGTGTGTCAGTGCTCCGCATACGACTGTATTTTACCAGCTGCTAAAAGCACTTCCTTATTAGTATTAAGTTAACACTCCTGTACTCACGGTTTGCCTCTACGACGGAGATGTTGAGTTTTTAGGCTCTGTCTGGCTAAGGTGGAATAATTTTTCCACACATTTAGTTTTTTAAGAAACTTTTCTGGGTCATTAGATCTGCTGTGGTGGCTCAATATGTCTCTTTCATGCTTGTCAGAGAGAGACTCAATAAAACACAGGTCTCTGGCTTGATGAACTGAACAAAATCCTCTTTAGAATGATCGATACAGCTTGTTCGCATCAAGCGTGTGTGAGAGAGAAAAATGGCGTGACCTCACCTGTGGGTGCATCCAAGGTATTTCTAAGGCTGAGATGTTTTGCTCTGTGTTATTGTGCATCTCTGATATACACACACACACACACACACACCTGTCTGAGCTATCACTTTCACCCAGTCATGATGATCTGTGGCGGAGAGATTCTTCATGCTCTGTCAACATGCCTGGCAACCGCCACAGCAACATCCTCAACACCACAACAGGCGGCACGTCGTGCTGCAGGCTTCAGTGGCAGCTGCTGTTGTCCTTTTATGCTCCTGAGTCTCTGCCTCACAGCAGTCAAACACGCCAAGAGCTCTCATACAATAGTTCCAATTGCCATATAGTGCCCTGGGAAGTGCACTTCAGCATTCCAAATATAACTAATAACTAATTTTGTCAAGTTGAGTGAGCTATCTTAGTGAACTCTGCATAGAGATGCTGTGAATTAGAACACGGTCACATATATACACTAATTTCCCTTTCTTAAGCAATCTTTTACTAAATGACACATGATAGTAGTAGGTTTTTTACCTGTTTGCTACACTGTAAAAAAATTACTTTGTGAGAATGTGAGAATGCTACGGTAAAATCCTGTTAAATGGTTAATGGTAAATTCCAGTACAATTTACAGGGAAAACTGACATTCCCAGAATTTCCTGCATTGCATTGCAAATAGTGCTTACTGAAAACTTTTTTTTTTTTTTTACCACTGATAATGAAAAAAGGATAGAATATGACAGGAAGAGTAGAATAAGAAATGAAATACTTCAAACCTCCTAAATAAATGTGTTTTAAATATATATATATATTTTTAAATAATGTAAAAAAACATTTTTTAATTTTTAAAAAATGTGGCATAAATTAAATATTTGTTTAATTATATCACTCATGAAAACAAATTGTCATTGAAATACACCACAGACTTTCAAATGGAATGAATAATCAACTTATAATCAATTCATTAAAATACCAAATTTTTGTAATTACTATAAACAATGCTGTGTTTATAACTAATTGAAATCGTTACAGCTGAATCAAATTATTTTGATGGCTGTGTTAATTGCTGAGGGAGTTCTTTCTAATCACTTGTAATTACTTTCGAGAAACATATCTAATTAGTTGAGAAAAACATCTATATAAGACAAAAACAGACAAAATTAGTCAAAAATATGTGTTTAATAAATCTCCAGTTTCAATTTCAAATCTATGAATTATTCTTCCTGCCATTACAATTCAACTTCCTGTGTGGTGTGGCCAATCGAATTTAAATGTCAACTTATAAACTGAAAGGTAGCCCATTCTTCACTTGTGAATTTTCCCAAGTCCAGTACACAGAATGGCCTACCTCAGTGTAGACATACATGTGGGTGTGTTTGTCCATGACTAGATTAATGACCTGGACATGAAGGTCATGAGATGTTGCACTCCATGAGAACATGAACTGCCCCTGTGGGAGTGTTTGAAAGGTCTGGAGGGCAAGAGAACCACATCAGTCTCAAACACTCACTGTAACATCCAAGTCCTCTATAAACCCTACTACACCCACCCTGTCATCTTTCATCTTCATTTCAAGTAAAATTTGTAAAACTTTTGTAAAACTTTCTTTGATATTGAATATGTCATCACAATTCGCAAAAATTTATCTCAGTTTCCACAAACGTTTAGGAAGATTAACTATTTTCAAGTTTGATAATAATAATAAATGTGTCTTGAGAATCAAAGCAGCATAACAGAATGATCACGTGACACTAGACTGGAGTAATGGCTGGTAAAAATACAGCTTTGCCATTACAGGAATAAATTACATAATTTTTTTTAAAATGTACTATTACAGAATATTACTGGTGCTACTGTATTCTTAATCAAATAAATGCAGCATTGGTAAGCATAGGAGAATTTCAAAAACATAAATAAAACGCTGCTGTGATGTACACAAGACATATAATTATATCTATGTTTGCTAGCTGATACCAATTACAGCAGAGAAGCAAATTTACCAGCATCTGCCTCATTGCCTTTCTCGGCATGGCTGTCATCCCACTCTATAAGAATGACGCCACCATGCACTTCTTTGTGTAACATGGACTTCAATTAGATCGTGATTGCAACCTACTGTTTGCAGAGTCAAAACACCACCTTTCTCCAGGAAATATTTTAACAGCGGCGTAATTGCCTCCATCTGTGTCAACTCTGTGATTATACTCAAATGCTTTAGCAGCAACGTACACACATACACACAGGAGAAAAGGGTAAGCGGGTGGGATATAGACGCAAAGAAAGCGTAATGGGGCTTAGGACTGCCTGTTCTTCATACACGTACTGTAGTTGAACTGCCGGTTTGAGGAGAAGCCTCATTTTGCAGTCCATTCACTCGTAACAACAATGGAGCGTGACAGTTTTCTCCTACACTGATGTCTCCCTCGCTTTTGATGCCTGGTTTAACAGCGCTGACATTTGCTGATGAGTTTCTGTGCAAACAATGACTCTGTCGCTCCAGTAAGTGAGCGTAGTTAATGTTTACCAGTGGCAGGTACATTTGGATTCTACCCCAGTGAGAAAATCAGAGTTTTGGGGGGAGCTGGGGTAACTTTTTAAAGTAATCTGTAAGTAGTTTTCAGGAAAACCAAACTGTTTTTTTGGCACAGATATACATTAAGTATACACAGAATATTGTGAAATATAAAATAGAATAAATGATCAAATTTTCCTTAGATATTTTTCAGAGAGAAAGAACAGGTATTTTTCAAAAGAACAGGTTTTATTTTAAACAAATCATTTGTAATAATTTAAATATCCGTAATGTTACTTTTGATTAAAAAAAAATTCCCCAAAAAAGTGACCCCAACATTAGTACATATGTACTGTATGCATAATTTCGTTTTACTTCTTTTGGTATAATAATTCACTTCTGCTCAAGCCCAAATTACCTGCAATTTTACAATGAAAGGGATACTGTTGATGTTTAAGGAGCGCTAAATTAGCCACTAATCCTGCAATCGATATGGCTGACTTAAAGGTCATGACCTGTAAAGGGTTAACACCACATTGAGGTAAGATCAGGCAAGAGAATAAAGTGTCTGCCCAGGCTGGAATGTAAAATGTCATACTATCCTCTCTCAAGTCAGTATTTCTCTCTTTATACAACATGTACTCATTCCTACAACAAACAAATTAATCGTTTCAAGCACTGTTGTTGATTTTTGAGCACAGCTATTGCTGCTAGTTTAGTCATCGGCCATCATTAGAAAAGAATTCACAACCAGGCATGCCTCCCCTAATGGAGAGAGAAAAAGAAAGATAAAGCCAAAGAGATCGGCCCTCAAAATACAGAATGACAAGTGGCTGTTGGCGGCCGTGTCTCAGGCCTCCGAGGGCAGGCCTCACAGGTCAGCTAAATTAAAGCGTCTGATGTCGACATCTACTTTGATCAGCTTCCCTTCCGCGCATCAGACAAAAGGAGGGTTGACATTCTGAAGCAGATCACTAAGTGCTTGGTCAGAGCACAGGAAGAGCAGGCGCATCTCTAATTATGGTCCTCAGACTGATGAGCAAACCGAGAGAGATGGCAGGAACTTCCTGATCAGTTATTCAAACACCAAGGAGAGGTGAAGGTGGAAGAAAGATATTCAGATGTATTTCAGCAGTTATTATTGTACACAAGTGCCTTGCAACATGACAAGCTATGCACCATTTCAACTGAAAATTTCTTCTTGTTTTTCTAATTCCTATGCATGCAGCTTTTATGCAATCACATATTAATTGAGAGACTTAAAAAAATGAACTTTTAAAAACTCGTTTGTCTCACTGCAGGATCACTTAATGGGTCATATAATGACGAATCAAAGCTTCCTTGCTCTTTTGAGATAAAAAGAGCTTGTGGTACCATTAACACACTGTAACTTTATAACGTAAATAACTTTATAACAAAATTTTTTAAAAGTATTCCTTAAATGAATTACATAATGAATAATTGTCTACTTTACTGGAAAAAAAGGATACTGGCCAAGACTTACTGTAAATAAATAGTCATCAGAATCAGATTCTGATTAGCTGGAGCATAGCAAACCACAGAAAATAGTAAAACTATTTGAGCTACACACCAATTACAATAAACGAAAATTAAAGGATAAATGCCAGTTTGAAATTTCAAGCAGAATAACAGACTGTTTTTGAAATAAACTAAAAGCAGTTGACATTGGAAGCCTTGGATAAGCAAAATGGTGTTTTGTTCTTAACATATGAAAAAGTAAATGTTATTTCTGAACCAGCCATTTTCTTGTACCGCAGTGAATGGACTGTTTTCTGAAAAAAACTGAAAACAAAAACAGTAGCAAAAAAATAAATAAAAAGAAATGACTGGAAATAAGCTTCAAAAATGGCCCATTCAGAACTGAATTACATCAGATTTTTTGACTAATTAATGAACATGACCCCTTAAAGTGAACTGCAATTCAACCTACAATAAACAATAAAACCTACCTAAAGAGCAAGAAATTGTTGGCAACAAAAGTTGATGTCCATGATATCTGTCAACTGTACTGGTTTTGAAGAAATAGAGTGAAAATGTTTTAAACCGAGAGAGGTAGAAAGGCGAGGCAATGAGAAATTGCTTATGCCGTACAGAAGGCAACGGGAGCATGTCAGAGAGTTATAGCAGCGCAAGGCCATTGGGAATTGCAGCAGTGACGGTTTTGTGACACAGGAAACATCAGAGCTTGCGCTCTACATCACTCACGGTCCCGTCTGAGCACCCTACCCCACCCCAGACACCTGCCCTCAGTCACAGGCTCCAGCTTGTCTGACAACCACCACCAGCCCTCCAACTACACATCTCTCTATGTACCATTTTGTATCTCCATCACTGGTTTATGGATCCCACCCTTCGTAATCATTCAGCCCAGACCGAGGCAGAGAGATGAGATGAAAATCAATTCTTCTATTCTGCCCCCACTTCCACTGACCACTTTTCTGTCGTTACCCAGAAGCTGTTAACATTGGTCGTCTATACGCCCTCTCAGACATGTATGTGGACATCTGGGGTCATATAAAGTTCAGTTTCATCCAGGGAATCTCAATCACTGAGGCTGCCCCTTGAATAAGAGTCTGCGACCCCTCCCAGCAGGAGATGAAAGCCAGTCACCAGCTACAAACCGTGATGGATGCAGTGCTACATCCTCTAAACTGCCCACTTCTCAACCCCTGGCCTGTGTCTCTCTGCACTGCAGGCCCAGGAGAATGGCACTCGAGGAGCGTGATGGATGTGAAATGCGGTCTGCTGATCAAAGCCTTGCAGGCAAACACTTATTTACACAAGACTTATTAAGGATGAAGAATGAGACGCTGTCCATGCAAGTCCCAGAGTCACTAGAGAGACACCCCGATTTTCAGACCAGCTTAAACCAGCATACATTTACATGCTGACCAAGACTGGTTTGTGTCAGTTAGGGTTGGTCTAAATTTAAATAAGATATGTTTATTCAAAAAGCAACACTGCATAAGATATTAAGGTTTGTTTTCTTAGATTATTTTTATAAATATTATGTTGAGTATGAGTGTGTTTGTCTGCCACATTATTCGGTCCCACTTTATATTAAGTGTCCCTAATACCTGTGTACCTCCATAGTACCTAGATGTGTATGTCGTATGTAACCACAGTGTAAGTACACACCGTACATAGTATCTACAGCTGTAATATTTCTGTAACTTCACACATGTAACAACCCTCAGAATGGTATGTGTAAGTACAAATGTGTAACAGGAAAAACAACACTTTTGGTAAATAAAGTATAACCCTTCATATTAAATAGACAATTGCTATCGATTTAACGTAATTACTCTGATTTTACACAGCAGCAGGGCAGTAAATTAGGCTTTACATATAAATTGTGTTTGGTGTCCAAAATGTTACACTTTATATTAAGTGGGCAGTTCCTAAAGAGTTACCATGTATATACACTGGTATTACAGAGGTGCACCAACTCCACCCACTTTACATAAACATACTTTTATGTAACTCGACATACTTTTACTAAACCAACCAAACTACACCCCCTGATCACCCCGTTCCAGTTACTCATATACATACTGCTATATAAACATTACATATAATAAATATTAACAATGACAATTAGTATAAATTTAATTTAGTTTTGTTTAAGTAGACAGCTTACTAGGTTTTGGAACCAGACTAACCTATGCTTGTTTTAAGCAGATCAGTTTTGCAAGAATATTATCAGTTACATCACATTATTCATGCTGCTGTGACAAAGTTACTCTGTTTTTTTCAAGACTTACTGATCTTCTCCATTAGGAAACACATTAGCAAATACAGCAGTTGGCCCCACCACCCCATTACTTTCTGGCTTCTAAACCACAACTGAAACAGGGGCTGGAAAACTTCAAAAGCTCCTGATGAGCAGATTAAAATCCAGCCAGGCAGACATGATCATTATGCAATATTTATACATCCGAGTGTTTGTGGCTCACAGCAGATGAACGAGGTCTCCTGTGGTGGACCCAGGATTAACGTGCACCAATGTCTGTGCAAAATCAGTGGCAAGATCAAAGGGGTTCTACAGCAAGTGAATATTTCAGACTGAACGATTGATTTGCTGCGATGAACCCCACCAAGAGAGGCTCACCCAGAACTCGACACTGTTCCAAGATGAACATAATCGGAGATGAAAGGGGAACTATAAATAGAAAGCGCGAGTTGTGATCACCACGCACCCGAGCCGAGGCTCTTGCCGCAGAACAGTAGCTGAAAATGGAGCGGAAAATGGCGGCGACTACAGGTCTGACGGGACGAGGGGAGAAAACGGGAGGTCGCAGCATGAAGAGTTTTATTGTTGTAATAAAAATGTTCTCTTACCGTCACAGTCGCCCAAGTGTGAAGTGTTTCCGTGCTCGACGTCTTGCTCGAAGGGAAGCCTGTGGTGAAATGGGAGAAAGAAGAGTAGTAGAAACATTCATCAGAAAACCATATAAACAGGCCATAAAACTGCACCGTCTCAATTACAGTTATGTCTCTGTATTTTCTCCAAATTTGTAATGTTGTCTTGAAGGGTACTTCTAAAATGTCTAAAATGCTCTTGGGTTCAATAATAAGTGATATTGCACATTAAAAGTTTGTACAGGATGTGTTCAGAAACTCAATCTGCGCTCCTGATCAAGTCTTTCAAACAGAGGCATCACAAGGTAACACAGAGCATCTCTCATATTAGAGATGCTCTGTGTTACCTTAAAGCCACATTAATGAAGAAAAATGGCTGCAGTCGGCTCACAAATGGCTTTCTTCCAACTGCATAACTCACACAGAGGAAAGGCCGAAGGCTACGCATAGCAGAAGTGTGCACCGGGGGGACCAGCCTCTTTCCACTACCACCGGCAGTTAGTTAAAGCCCAGGACAACAAGGCAGCCAGGGGTCTTTTACTGCCAGGGTCTTAGTTTTTCAGAAGATATGCTTACACCCGCGTGGTTAAACGCTTTCTGTGAAATGTCTATAAAATATAATGTTTCTACAAACTGCAGGCGCAGAGCTGTAATCTGCAGAACTCCTCTGAGAGAAGATGGCTGAGTTCTTTATACTACAGCGGTGAACCACCCCGAGAATTTAAATGAGCAAGCAGATTGCTTCCCGCCGCTCTCCTGAGGATGAACATTAGCCATATCGTAGCATTGAAAAGCACATACGGACTGATAAACAGCCCACAGAAAGACTCCGAACCTGTTTTGCATATTCGCTGTTTTTGTGTATTAGCAAGCGGCAGTAATTAGAACCACATCTGTATTGTTTTTTTCCGCTGTGAAATTCAATTGCTGAGAATTTTTCAGTATTATGCGAGACAGGATCGATCCACAGGTTGACCGTCCTTGGTAAATCAAATCAGATCCAGCCAAGAGAGCAGTAATTGCATAACGGCACTGAGGTAAAATGGTCTCCACGTTTTGATCTCAGAATACCGGCAGACAACCTGTATTTGCACACAGAACTCAATAAAACCGTCTCTCTGAGGAGGGATAGATTTTCACAAGTGTATTTAAACAGAGGCAGAACACAAAAACTAGTTTTTTTTAGACATGTTTTTTTTTTAGATGGAAATATTGTTGTATACGTAAAAAAAAACAGCTAGGTTATGTCAGTAGGTACAGTGCCAAATCTCACCTTGTACCCGCACGGAGGAAAGAGCAGGTGCTTCCTCTGGTCCAGCCGCAGTAGGGATCCCGTGAGGCGATACAGTTCCTGTGAAAGAACAGAAACCAGCATGAATGGTACCCCTACGGCACCAGACAGTATATAGTTTAATTCCACTGGATTTCATCCAAGTATGATCCAGCTGGTTCAGTGCACACATTAGACGTGTGACATGTGTTAGTGCGCCTCACTGGACTGCACCGATGGCCCGCGGGCACAGACAAAGAGCACGGGCTGGTGACCAGCGATCACAGGACCACAAACTATCCTAGAGCTGAGAGCTACAGTATAAACAATTGTCGGGATAGTACTAAAAAGGACAGACAGTTCACAAAGACACTACACAATGTCATTGTTCACAAGTCATATTTTAGGCATCAATTCTGGATAATTTTAAATGGCTTTATTTAGAACATTACCAATGAGCCAATGGGAGGTATAAACCATAGTTTATCATGGAATATTGTTTTTATACAATGCAAAAAAACTCACAACTTATAATCTATTATACATTTATATTTCTTCCTTGTTTTTGATTATAAACGCTGTTCTCTTCGGCATTACTCAAAAAGCTACACACATGTGTCGTGCATCATTTCTTGCCAGGCTTACTTAAAATTATCCCAAAGCTGAGATTTATTCATCGGCTTCGATACAGATTTAGAATTTCCCAAAGGTTTTCAATGGGATTAAGGAACGCCTTCGCTGCATGCGTGGATTGTTATTGTGTTCGAAATTACACGTTCAATCTCCAGACACATCCTAAATACTGACCTTGCAAGTGCCAGAAACTGGAGGTTCCTCACAATTGCACGTCTTTTTCAAGACTTTGGAAGTCATTTTCAACCTTTCACGCCCTGAGGTGATTTTTAACATTCTGTCAAAATGTTCGCTAGACTTCTTTGACCATCCCTGCGCTTTGTATTCAGTATCTGTCTTGTGATGCATTGCAATAAGAACAACAGATATTGAGACTGTTCAAATCCAGCAAACAAGCAATATAAAATTGACCAGATTCTGCAATTTAATATTTTTTCTTTTTTTGGTAATTAACAAATTGAAAATACGTTTCTAAATAATATATAACATTTGCAACACTATATAAATTAACAATAAAAATATACACACTATATATTTTTATATAACATTAATATATAAATTAGTATTACATTCATGCATAAATTAGGTATTTTAAATAAATATCAAATTAAAAAAAATATATTTCTAAAATAAAAATAAGTTTAGACAAATACAAAATAATAATAGTAAATTTATACTTTTACATATATACTGTAAAACAACAGACTATATGATATGCACTTATTTAGTGTGCTAACTAAACGTGTGTATGTGCCACTTACTTCATGCAGCGGGAATAGAGTTGGCAGCGTGCTACAGGCACTTTGATCACACAAGAAGGGAAAGCCAGTAGGAGGCTGTGACTGATGCGGTCCAGCATGAGAGAGAGCAGCTGCCTGGCCTGAGGAGAGTCCGTCCCACACCTGGAACACACACACTCCAAATCAATTTGCAACAAATTAAAAGAGTGCAGCGGAGAAAGTCAAACACAATTTACAGAGAACACACTCAAACACAGTTTGATACAGAATGATGTGACCCGAACCTACACTAATAAAGTCTAAACGCCAAGCCTAACACAGTCTGATAATGTTTATCTTAACACAATATAATGATAACAAGAACTAATGAAGCAAAACCTAGACAAGCAAAACCTCAAGCCACTGCACGTATTTGCACTATTCCTTTAACACATTAAACATTGGAGCTTAGTTATAAAAGTTTGTTTGCCTTCTTCAATTTTGAAGAAAATGACTTGTTATATAGTATGTCTCTAATGAACTGACACTAACTTTCACTCTCTAAATGAAAAATAGGATGAGGCGTAAAGGGCTTAAGAAAGAAAACGCGTGTCTTATTAATGCGATATCACATTAATGTGTTGTCACTTTGTTCTTGGCCCCAGTAACTAATCTGATTGATATTTTGGACTCTGGCAACCACCCACTCCTTTGTGCTTTACACTTAATTGGCACTTACTACTTAGAGTATCTCTTTTGCACCTGCCATGCTGGCTAGAAAGCACATTTGTTTGTATACATATGCACGCATACATATGGTTAAAGAAACACTTACGATAATGGCCTCGATAGCAGCGGAGAAATCATTAGTACTTCATGCATCAGATCTGAGTAATGAGCCACACTTACCAAAGGCCATCAGAAAGGAGATCAAGCTCGCTTCAAAAAGCCATTTTCCCAATCAGTATTTTAATCTCATTTTACAGAGAAAAAAAATTAAAAAGCTGTAAAAGCAGATTAACTTGAAAAGCTAAATGATACAGAGGCTAGAAGAAATATGTTGAAAATATTTGTTAACCAATTGAAAATTAATAAAATAATTACATAACGTCATTCAATTAATGTTTTATAGATAGATAGATAGATAGAATGGATTATATACTTTTTATCATTTTATTTTTGTTCATTTGCCTTTTATTTGTGAGAATTGATCTTACTAAATTAACACATTTAAATTATCAGTCCTAGTTGAAAATTGAGTTGTTAGAGAGACAAACAAAAATTAATGAATGAATCATTGCAGTTGTACAGCTCCATTTTTAGGCAGCCAAAACAAGTGACGAAAGAGAGAGACAGAAAGGGAACAGACAGCGGGTGAGATAAAGAGGTGCAACTGGCAAGTTTAAACTGATTAAAGAAGAAAAAAAATCAGCCTCTCTTGACACATATGAGTAGGAGAGCGAAACAGAAGACGTAAGAGCTGAAAATGAACCACTGCTATAGATAGATCACAGAAAACAAGCAAGAAAAAAAACAACTTACACGGATGCTACAAAGACGGCAAGATAAGAAGGATAAAGTGAATAAAAAGAGATTGACATCAATTAACACTAGAGGCTCCATTCTACTTATGTCATTGTTGTCTTCGCTTCAGTGTCTTGATCGATATGGATGATGACACAGGCATTTTTGAATGGTTTTCATCGGTCGCAGACTGCCTGACCCGGCGCGTGTCAAACAATTTACCACTTCACCACCGCGTGATGAGAGATGGCAGAGGTTATGCAAGGCCAGCATGATCGGAGCCTGATCTGATTACTTCATCTACACTACCCTGATTAGCTGGCTTCCCGCTGCGCTAGACACATCTAGCACTGTCAAAGTCGTCACGCTCACACATACACACTTCTGTTCTGATAAATTACACAGAAATTAACCTGACTTACCTTGTTTTTGGTTTAGTGTGTAAAGCATTTCATCATTTTTTGAGATGTACAGTATGTGAGAAGAAACAGACTAAACAGCGTTTAGTCTGTCTGCATGAAGATGCAATTAACACTTTATCCATGGAAAATGAGTGTTGCTTGCAAACTCCTGCCGCTTTCCACACGAGATAATGACCAGCTAATGCTCCATCTGTTTACATGCCATGACTTGTGATTCTCTGCATAAAACAATCACCAAACCTGTCTGGGTTGTAGCCTTCCAGTTCCTCGAGGAACACGTTGTTGTTGGTCACTGTGTTATCGCTGTTGGGGGTGACAAGGAATTTAAGGATGGTCCCTCGGCTGGAGCCCAGAAAGAGGACTGTCTGGTTGCCGTAAGGACCAGCGTTTGTGTCGACCACCATTTTGTTGAGCTGGTATCTGAAAGCAACAGAAGACAACTTAATTCATTCTCAAATGAAGCAGAGATGAAAAAATATATTAAATTGTAAACCAAAACCTTGTGCCAAAATAACAAAATGCACAAATCCGAAAAGCAATTTGCATTGACAAACTGGCATATCTTAAGGAAACCAGCCAAAAGCCAAAACTGCTCTACTAGAATGATTCAGCTCTCTAAAATAGGACGATCTCCCAGAGTGTTTGAAATGACACAAACAACTTGTCACTATAATCTTGTTCTGCCCTGTGGGATGTGGAGAAACCCCAGATGCTGGAACCCCATAGTTTGAAAACTGAGATTGGACAAATACTAATGCTAGCAGACATCACAGCTGGTCGGTCAAATGTTTAGTATGCATCTTAATGAAGAAAAGAATGATGGGGAGAAGTTAGCAGCTAAAACTTATGGATATAATGGGTTCTTTTGCTTCAAGATTGTGAACAGTCTGAATTCTAAATCTTGGTTGAAGTTGGCCATGTCTTGGTAGTCTAGAAGGTTGAGGCGATACCTCATCTAGAAACACTAGTCCACCTTAGACCAGTGACAAACCATGTCTTGAAGCCAAGCTTTTAAAGGAGTCATGAACTGAGAAATAAAATCTTCCCAGACTTTTCTAGAGCTTACATTAAAGCCAATATGCAAAAACGTCAGTTTGTGGAACAGTACTAGTAGGCCAAACACTGCCTCCTAAGAAGATCAATGCCTGCTTCTACATCACTCCCTGTTTAGCCCCACCCACTGATTTACACATGTTGTGTAAATAAGGAGAGAGGCAAACGCAGACTGTAAAGATGGATCCATCCATCTGCAGTGCCAAGTTGAGGAAAACACAGTCTTTGCATTGCCTTCCTGTTGATCCCAACATTAGGAAAAAATGGATGAATCATTAAGAATGCATCAGTAAGAATTTAGTCCTTTGTTCACTTCATTGTACTGTGCATTTATTTACAAACACAGCACAATTTATTACTGAATTTTCTAAAAGATTGGACAAAAAACAGCCTATTACTTCTAAATGTTGATGTTTTTGATGTTAAAACCTTGATAACATTATAAGGGGAATCTGTCCTAGTAGAGTACAGTAGAGAATCTGGTCTAGGACATCTGAGAGAAAGTTGTCCTCACCTGACCATGGTCCTAACAATCCATGGTCTCTGACCAATTGATGGGATGGCTTCATCCATCAGCGGATGGGTCTTAACAAAAGTTAACATGTCATCTGGGAAAGAATTGGAGGAATTGAACTTGGAGCCTTGCACGGCACAACCACCTGGCCTGAGAAATTTACAAACACAGCACATTATTATAAACTTCTTCAATGCAGGTTGGCATTTGAGGACATTAAACACTCTCTAGAGTTGTAAATGTCATTTCCTTCAATACCTCGGTTTGGGCACAACCTCATCTGGAACAGGTGTCCATATCGACTCGGGCGATTTCTGCTCTTTAAATCTTCCATCAAACACTCTGGCCAGCTGCTCCATGTCGAAAGCACACACTGCAGAGCCCGGAATACTGCAAAAAAGTACAGCACAAATATCCTTATTACATGATATTCTCAGATCTGCTCTGAGCTGGAGGAGGCTGCAACACAAAATGGATTTCATTTATCACAAATATGTCGAAAACACATCAGCCTTGAATAGAGCTGTACAGTGGGTAGTTGGACAGACATTTCAAGGCAAACAGTGCAGAGAATATTGTCCAGAGCTGTCACCAGAAACCTTGGGTGACTGCAAGCTCTTCCACTTACTGACCTTTTCCTCCCACAGAGGCTCTATTCAAGAATGCAGCGTTACACAAATGCAACTGTGAAAAACATACTTGGGTTTCTCCAATAATAATACAAGTGGCACAATAGAAAGCCACATGATGTGTCAGAATTCTTCGTAAGGTGCCTGTCTATAAACCATGGCCAAGACTCATACCTACATGATGTGCAAGGTCACACACACACACACACACACACACAATTACCATCAGGGTAACAGACGACACTAAAATGGTTCAGTAACTAAATAATATATAACTGCACATATAAAATATAGTTGTATTTGATGTGTCATGCAGGGAATGATACAATTCACTGATGCTCAAGAAGGCAATATCAACATGATGCATTAAGTGCCTAGGGGTGTAAAGTTTATCCACTGGATTAACAGTGTAAATTGCCCTTGTTTGGTTTCTGGGAAGCCTAAATATCTTATGTGGTTTCTGAAGGGCAGTACTTTCGTAATAGTTGTGTACGAGTTGCTCAGCCATGTGAAAGATGCATGTCATAATCATACAGAAACAATTGGAAAGGGTTCATATATGCAGAATATATGCTCATATAAGTGCAATCAAGGATAAATATCACACAGTCAACAACACACAGTGAAATTATTTAAGGATTTGTACACATATGATCTTGTTCATTTGTGTAGATTCAGTTTGTGCACTGCATATTTAGGCATATTTTGTGAATTTTAGATATCTCTTGGATTCTCCACACAGCATTTTTTGATGCAATATCTCAAAATTTGCCTAAAATTACGTGGATGGAAACCTGTTTAGTGAGAGCACCTCTCTTTCCTCCTGCTGTGAAACAGAGCTTCTATCTCTGAACTGTCCTGAAGTGATTCGTCTCCAGAGAAGCGACAGCTTTCAGCGCTTAAAGACTTTCTTAAGAGAGAAAAGAGAGTCATGCAGGGTGAGTCAGTTCACTTCTTGTTTACGCCCACTCTCTCTCTCTCTCTCTATTTCCTCCTCAGATTTTCTGGCACTGACGCACTTTGCAAGTACAAGCCACAGCTGTATTCTGTTGCATCCTTGACACAGGTGAGTCGTTCACTCCCTCTGCATCACTCTCTTGAGCTCCCCATCTCTTACAATCTTTTCAGTGCTAAAACTCAGATGCAGAACATCACCTTCTGCTTTGAAAACAGACTGCACACAGTAACTGTATGTTCCAGGATTCTATAGGATCCAATAAATGACTGGATGGCAGGTTAAGTTCCAGAGAGAGCGACACCCACACAAAGTAGCCCCATGTTGATCTGGGCTTTGTGGTCCATGTACGCGTGCTTGAGTGTGGCTTGCTGGGTTTGGGAGAGAATTAACTTGAGTCTGTAAAGCTCAGGGGCAGAAGCAAGGATAAACGGCTGTCTCTAAAAGCACTGAGGGACACATCTGTCACATGTCTACCAGTTTTCCCCTGTAGTGGGTTTGTAGGTGCATGTGTGAAGCCGTAGGCCAGACAGCAGCTGAGAATGACCTTTTGATTGACAGGACTGAAACTGTTCAGATTTAGCAGACACAGTAACAGGGCTTAAACATAAGTCAGGCAATTTTCTGACAAGACCTCATCAGGCCCATATCAGCCTGATCATCAATATCCTCAGTCTGACACACTGCAGACCCTCCAAAAGGCCTGACAGGTGAACATCTTGCAGCAGTGGCAGAACACAAACCCTTGCACATGGCTTCTTATAAAAATGATTTTATATACCAATTTAGATAACACTTTACACTAAGGAACACATATTCAGAGTTTATATATTTAAATAGCTTTACATGACAATTTTCTACCCCCAAACATTAAGAACTGGTTTACCAGAATACTAAGTAGCTCCTGGTTGTGACCTCAATATCATGAAGATTTCTGAATGACACATTTTTAGAAAAGTCTTTTCCAAAAATGTCATTTTACTTGAGAAGCAACATTTCATGAAACATTAAGATTGCATCTTAAATTTAGTTTTATTTGGTCCTACTGCATCAGCAGAATTTTAATTCATTTTAGGCAAGTAAAAAAACTGCCAATGCAGTACGAAAATACACCCATAATAAGGATAAATTCTCTGAAGACAAGTCTTCGTATTTTCTGTTGTTTGGAAAGTAAGTTTGTCTTTATCTTGATCTTTAGATACTGGAACTGGAAAATATAACAAACATACAATACATTTTTTGCAGCGTTGACTGGGGAAGGAGGAAGGGAAATCCTACTTTACGTAATACATATATTTGGAATGACATGAGGTTGAGTAAACGATGACAGAATTATTATTCTATGAACTATCACTTAAAACAAATTTGTACTACATACATGTCAAATTCAAAGATCAGTGAAGGCAATCTGATTGAATTACTGTGTGGTCTGCAACAGCTAAACAAAAAAGTTCCTGTATGTCTCTTTCTGTGCATCTGATTTTGGAGCTCTGTCAAAACACTTCTCCACTGCTCATTCCTGTACTTCCTCTCCACCTTTATGAGCCCTCGCTGTTTCCACTCTCCTTTTACACGTCCCTCAGCTGCTTCAAACCTGAGTGTGTGCCTCTCCAACAGATTCAGACCTTCTGTTATATTCCCTTCAATTTGAACTCTGCATCATCCTCCTGCAATCACCTCGATCCACTGAGAGGATGATCTCACCTGCAGCCTCTCATTTACAACAATCTCACCCTATCTCTCCCGCCCTGTTTGGAGCCTCGGCCCCACACCTCGAAGCATCAGGAGCTCAAATGAGAAGCAAACACCTCTCTCCTGCTTGCTCTGTTTTTGTCTTTTAAAGACTATTAAAATATTTTTTACTGGATATGTTTATTGAGCTGAGATATGTAGTTCTTAAGTGATTCAAATGTTCATGACTAATAAACTGACCTGAAGAATCTATATATAAACATATGTGTGCTTGTGTGTCTAAATAGGCTTTAAATTAGTTTATTCATTTCTGGGTTCAAACTTGATGCCTCAAATTTTGCAGCTGTTACTTTAAGCAATCTGACTTTTTGCTTGGCAGATGATTAAAGACGAAAAATGCATATACTCTAATGGCCTTAAGTTTTAGGTAAGAAAGACACAATTGCAAAAACAGCAACAACACCCAGAGCACATGCTCTGACTCAATAAGCTGTGGGGCTCATGTGGGCAATTCAAGTTCCTCCCTTTTCTTCCCGATGATTTCCTTTCATCTGCTACAGTCTATGCGCATAAACAGTGAAAAAAAGACTACAACACAGTACAATGAAGTGCAATAATGTCTAATTTTGCCATTCTTGGTTTCTGAAAGTATTGTTCCCGTTAATCTTTTATTTTCTAATTTATTTTTTAAACCAAATTAAAGTAAAAAAATTCCTCAAACAGTTTCAAGCCATGAACTAAACCAACCACTTCTAAAATGAATCACATCATTCTAAAATTGTAGCAAAAAAGGACACCCTTCAAATGTTTGGTGTCCATCATCATTCAGAAAATAATACTTTTATTCATGTATTAAATACTCATTTGTATTAATACAAATTTTGTCCCCAAATCCTGAAAAAAAGTATGTTTCAGTATATAAGAATGATTTCTAAAGGATCATGTGACACTAAAACATCTTACCCTTGGCAGGAATAAATTACTTAATAATAATACTTCAAATATATTAAATCAGATATTTGAAGCTGTGGTAATATTTCACAACATTACTGTTTTTACTGTTTTGAGCAATGAAATGCAGCTTTGGTGACCATAAGCAACTTCTTTCAAAAACATTAACAAATCCTATAGGGAAAAAACTTAATAATAACAAAAATCACAACAGAAAGAAACATAGTACAATGTCTTATATAAACTAAAAACTAAGAAATGCTTAACCCCCAAGTATAAGCAATAATAGCCATAACATCAAGCTTACCTTACTCTGAACAAAAAAAATGAGCATGAATACATGAGCAGATTTAAATTCTAAATCTTATTTTATGTATAAATAATCTGAATTTATGAGGAACTGGCAAAATTTTTAATCCCACAATAGACCTGTTAAAGCTCTTTCCATTCAGCATGAGTCACTGCTTTTTAAGACAGTCTGCACTTTATTACTCTCCTTCCCATAATACTTAGACCCATCTCAACCACATCCCAACATGCCCTCCTCTCATTCCCATAGTCCTCCCCTGCTGCTGCGTCTGCCATACACTAACCGGTCCCGGCAATTTGTCTGAGAGCTCTTTAACAGACCACACATCCTCCCGGCAGGCTGGCGAAGCCCCCTGCGCTGTTTATAGAGGACTGCAGCTGCAGACGGGAATGCTTGTACAGCTGGACGCTCCCTGTCTCTGCACCTCGGTGCTCCATCTCTAAGTCCACCGTGGATCCGTGCCCTCAAGATAAGAGTGGAAGAGATGGATTCTTACATTACAAGAGCCCTTATTTTTAAACTCTTATAAAGGAGAGGTGGGGGAAGATGTGGGCTATTATTGACCGCCTCATTCATTCGTCCTTGAGCAAATATCCCCACCCTCCACACTCATATACTCATCTTCAGACTCTCGACCCCCACCAGAGCGGCCATTAGTGGACTGAGATGTTATTAGAGTTGGCATTTGCTGAGATTTGGCCCCTGCTCTGACACAAATACACATTTGCATGCTGGGAGTCCTGCCCTTCCTCCATCATTCAGAGGGTGCTCTATTACACATCATTTGTCACACACACACACACACACACACACAGGTCTCATAAAAATATTACCCATCATGCACGCTCTTGCACAGATTGTAGACATAGCTCACCCAGATACAAAATGAATTTTTAACTGAGGAAGAATGAGAAATTTGAGTCATAATTCACACACACACACACACACACACACAATTCATTTTAGATGTAGAGTAACATTTAATATTAGTAAATGTTAATAGTTAACAATATCAACAGATGGAATAAAATTGTAATCATCAAGTGATGATTATCAAGATATATATATATATATGCTTTTTAAATATAATTACTTCCTTTGCTTATGAAATTTCGGCAACCATTATTCCAGTGTTCAGTGTCATATGAGCCTTCAAAAAGCATAGTAATATGCTGATTTTAAACATAATAACACATATTATAATAATGTTGTGTTATTATCGATGATGAACAGAGTTGTTCTACTTAATATTTTTGTAGAATCCAATCATTTTTTGTAGGATTCTTTGATGAATAGCAAGTTAAAATAAAGCTCTTTTGTAACATTATAAATATCGTTACTATCAATTTGATCACTTTATTTTATGGTTGCTGAATGAAAGTCCTAATCACATATTAATTCATTATTGATATTACTAATATTTTATAAATTAATGACATTGTACACATCCACACAACCTTTATTATAATATTTTCTGTAATTGCCTATAATTTAAACCAAATTATTATTGGCTGATTAGGTTAGAATTGTAATATTAGCATGAGTGTGTGTAAATGAATTTTTTGGGTGAACTGTGCCTTTAAGCATTCACTGTCAGACCTCAATCACACACACGGTTAGGAACGTGCATACAGGAACCATTTTCTTTCAGTTTCCTCTTCTCTGTATTTCCTCTCACAGTAATGACTCTTTCAGCGCCTTCACTCCCATCCTCTTGACAGCCCTCCCTCTTTTTGTGTTCTCGCATTCTTTCCTGTAATTATTTCCTGCAAACTCTGTCAAAACATGAACTTGCTCCCTGATCCCAAAAATATATGTTTTGTTGTTGCTTTCCTCTCTAAGTGTGACATCTTGGTGACAGCCTGTCAGCATGTGTACATCTTCCCACATCAATTCCATTCCTCATTCATACATCAATCTCCATCTCTTCCCCTCCTGTTCTCTCGCAGCGCCTCTCTACATGCCATTAAAACCTGCAATAAAATTCCCAGCAGTGTCGCACCAGTGTTCTATATTCAGTGGTTTTACACCCAAAATCCCACAGGACGACGTAAACCCAGAGCGATTGTACCCGTTTCCCAGTGCTCCGCTGTTGCCACCAGGCTGTGATATTTCCAGCTCAACTGTCTATCAATGAGGCTGCTAATGCACTATATTTGGGAGTTCATCTCTAGAGATTCATAGTCTGCTTGGAATCTGATGGTTCTTAGTCTGGTTTAGCCAGACTTGCAGTGTAAAGGTCTGCATTGCCATTTATTTTGGCCAAGTGCTGCCCACCTCACCAAATGATTTTTTCTGAGCATTAAAGTCCTTTATTTACTTAATTTATTTAACACACTGTAGTAAATTTTGAAATAACTGTTTTCTATTTTAATGTATTTTAGAATGCAAAGTATTCCTATGATGTCAAATCTGAATTTTCAGCATCACTACTCCATTTGCAATGCAAATGTTACTTTGATTCATTTAATGCATCTCTGATCAATAAAATTATTTATTTCCTTAAAATAAAGGCATCTGTAAGTATATCTTGTATATCATGTTATTAAATGCTTCCAACAAAATCCTTCCAAGATTGATTCCTCACAAACTTTGGCAAATCCTGCGGCTAGTTCTTCTACAGAAGCCTGGAAGCTTGCAAACACAACTTTTTCTCAGTAGAAGAGTGATAAAAACCAGTGCACTTTGACTCCTGGAAACTGGAAGCCAGCCAATCAGAGAGAAGCTAGTGATTTCAGCCAGTCCCTGCCATTTCTGTGTGCAATATGCATCGTGGGTGGTTCTTTTCTCGTTTCTCAACTGGTGCCGAGAACAGGATTCGTCAGCACTTGCTTCTGAAGACTGTGACCCACCTGTTGGAGGGTGTGGAGAAGACGGCGAGGATGATATCCCTGCCGTGCATGTGGATGATGGGACTGGTGGAATGCAGAAGGTTGAAGTAGAAGTGCGAGTCTCCTGGGATCGAGCAATTCAGCCGAGCTTTCAGGAAGGATGTCCACTGCTTTTCCAGCACACGCTGTGAACCGCCTTGATCGGTTTTACATACGCGTGCCACACGAGACACAACCACCTAAGGTCAGAGAAAATGAATTTAACAGATATTAATTATGAATTTTAAGCATTTCGATAATACACACATCAAACAGTACTGAATCCTTTCCAAAAAAGCCCCAAATCTTTTAATCCTAGTGGATTTTAAGCAGATTGTGGAGAGTAGCTAGTCTGTGTAAAATGGGTAAGCTAATATAAATTCATTCATGAAAATGTCAGCATTCCCTAAAACGGGTTCGCCTAGCGATTTCAGAGAAGCTGATTCCAAAGCATAGTGGGTTTTTTGTTCTCCTTGAGGTCCGGCGGTATAAAATGCTTGCGCAAGCACAATTCTGTTCTTGCAGAAGTCTTGCATTGCTAATTTTCACATAAAAGGAACCCTTGTTATTCTGTCGATGTGTTTTTCTCAGTTTTCAGTAAATGATATGACGGATGGTATTTCTGTTGCCCTGAAAAACAACAGAAAAAAACTTGTGTGTGCTTAAATTACACTCAAAACAGCTTTAAAGGGCATGATTATTAAATAAAACATTCAACGCAAAAACAGGGAAAAGGTCATAACGCTGCCTGACTGGAAATACAGTAGTTAGTATTGACATTTGAATAATATTGCCAGACTGGACATACGGTAACACAATCTCAGATTACTCCCACCACTCGTTTCTGATATATCCACCGCTGATCTCCCACAGGAAGATTTTACTCCTATTTTCTCATTTGTAGCTCAGGAATTCTATATTTATATTCATCCATTAGGCAGATGTTTTCATCCAAAGTAACTCGCGTACCAAAGTATACATTTTACAATTTCCCAGGAAATCTTGATATTATTAGAGTCATTCTACTGTTAAAAGCATGAGGAACAAAGATGAAAAAAAATTTTGAGACACAAATGTCAATATTTAACACACATTAAGAGTACAGAGAAACAAAAGGTAAACATTTGAAGTTCATATACTCTTAAAAATAAATGTTTCAGAATGAGGGTTTCAATACCATAGAAGCACCATTTTGGTTTCCCTCAAAAACCTTCCTTTTGTTTCTTAGAAATTTTTGTGCAGTAAAAAAGTTCCATGGATTTTAGAGTTTCTTCATAGCCATATATGCCCATAAACAGTTCCTGTTCCCATAATCGGAAAAAAGCTGCCTTCTGAAACTCCAAAGGAGACACTTGTGAAAATATTGGTGTCTTTTCTTCACAATGTAAACCTGAGATTCAATAGGCTCTTATATTCTCTCACCTTCTCCAGGTAGTTGAACTCCATGGCCATCTCTCTGAAAAAGAAGTAGACGTGCGGCCCCCATTCCACAGCACTCACGAAATACGGCTCTGAAACAGACAGACCAGGACCATTAGTACTTCCTGTTTAGGACACATTACTGCTTTTTCAAATCACATGCTTTTTAGAAAGGCCAATTTGAATGAACTACACAGCTGAACTACTGGCTGCTTTGCAATAAGGCCATTATCTAGTCAACGGACGTTCAAACAAAAAGCAAAAAAAAGTGAGGGTGTTTGGGGACAGGAAGTGACCCAGAACAGCAGGAGGGAGACAGCACAAAAGTTTGAGTCAGGACACAGATGTGCTTTCTGCTGCATCAGTGAGAGATCACATCAGAGCATAGACCACAGGAGCAAAGAAAGATGGAAAGAGGGGGTGCAGTTTGACATCAGGTTGGCTGCTGACTCAGACGTGAATCCTCAGAAAGCCTTATCGACCCTGACACTAATGCTCTATTCCAAAACCTACCCCAGAATGCATCATGACAACCTCTGTGAAAAAATCCAAGATGCAGGATGAAGCCAGAAAAATGTGTATATATTTTGTTTATAACAACCATTTAATATGCCATTGTTTTCATCAATCATTTACAATCTATTTGTATTGGTATTAATAATACACACATCCATAATTAATACATGTTCGGTTAAGATGCTGTCTTATTATGTAGTTGCCTATTTGGCAGTATGTAAAAAGGCAGCTCGCTAGGTTTTGAAACACTAAAGTCAAGTGAGGGCAAACAAATGCTTTTTAACAATGGACATGGAACACATTAATACACTTAACTTTCTCTCGCATGAATTTTACATACACAAACAGCATTAATATTACATCCACGTGCTGACGCTGCACAGCTTCCCCGTCCTGTCAACCAACGTTTGACGTCTTTATTACCTCGAAACCATTTGGAGTCGTGTTTCACCGTTCGCAGAGCAGGATTGTCCCCAAGACTCCTGTAGATCACAGCATCGATGGCCAGAAAATCAGTCACTGTGGCAGTGTAAAGATTCCCCTCTGAAAAACAGCACACAAACAAACTCTCTATATAAAATCTTTATCCATAAAAATGTTTATAGTTAATATATGATATATAGTCTCCTTTTCCATCTAACATCTACTCTCCTGTGCGTAGAGGATTATGCGTTCTCACTTCATACATCTGAGTTATTCACATAAGTTGGTAAATCGGTTAAACGAGAGTTATTTTTAGCTGTTTAGCTTCTTTGCCGCCTCTGATGGATCGGCACTGCCTTACAAACTAAAAATATGCTCTCAATATACTTTTGTTGGTGTAATGCATCTTCATTTATTAAAAAAATATTTCATTTCCTTTAGGTTCATCCAGGCAGGAAGCAGTAGAGCCGTAATGCTGTGCAGGGTACATGCTGGACAGCATATGTGCATGATTAGAGTGAGAGATACACGTAAATATTGTTCACAGACTGGCATGTAATTAACTTAAAGAATAACAACAGGGACATCAGCTTTTCCGCGCTGCTGTGTGTCTATATTTAGTCCTGTAATATGCAGGGACAGTCTGCAGTAATGTTCAATGGAAGAGAGAAACAAAGGCGATGGTGGAGTCTCACCAGCTAACAGGGCCACATTGGCATGTTTTGGGTCATATGGGCATCTAGCCATCCCACTGACAGTTTCCGCCACCATCTCAAGAGTGTCTCCCTGCACAGACACAGAGAGAGAGAGAGAGAGAGAGAGAGAGAAGGAGAAAACACATTCAATAATTAGAGAAAAATCCATTATGCAAAAACACAGAAATAGGTGA
>JAUMHI010000046.1:6159490-6177740 GCA_032359435.1 Enteromius unitaeniatus
AGAGAGAGAGAGAGAAGGAGAAAACACATTCAATAATTAGAGAAAAATCCATTATGCAAAAACACAGAAATAGGTGAAAAACTGACTCTAGCAAAATAAATGTGTTTCTCTTAAATGTACACTTTGCTAATTCAAAAGCAGAAAGAGTAAAATATGAGAAGAGTTGGAATAACAGAACATATGCACAAACGTTAATTTCAAAAAACATCCACAGGCGATTTATAGCACAATTACAGTTCAAGCTGAAAATTATTCTCAGGCCATTAAAACTAACTATAAATAAACCTGTGCGCTCTTTCGGTCTTTAACACACTATTCTGTCTCTAGAGATCCTCTTAAACTCTTGACAGACATAATGTTGCATTACAGGTGTGCGATAATTCTTTTCATTAGCCCAGATCTGTAATAGTGTGATTCAGAGTTGACAGGTTGAGTTTGTGTCCTCAAGACTTTTTCACACACAATCTTTTATCTGTCTAATTCCCTCGATGCAAATAGCGTCAAGAGTGGGGAAGCGCAGATGTCACTTATGGAATGTTTTATTCTGCTGCTTTATTTTAATGTCTGTAATTTTAATCGTATAAGCCGCTTGGTGAACTTGTTTTAACTTTTAAGAAAGAATTTACTCTGACCTATGATTGATTTAATGCTAAGTTAATGCTAAATAGAAATTACATATTCCTTAAAAAACAATTCTCACTGACCCTAAACATTTGAACAGTACCATATACAATACATGTATTATATTATATTATATAAAATCAAGATAAATTATATTACATTTGTTTGTTCATATGTGCAATTCTCGACCTGAAAGAGGCAGGTTGCAATCCAGTAGAGCGGATGATTAGTAATTATGTGTTTTTCTTCTTTATCCAGCAGGTATATCATTAGTGTGATTGGTTGAGAAGGAGAGGATATGATATGCGAGGCAGGCGCAGCAGTGCTCAGGTGCAGCATTAATGGACGTGGTATTCAAGTAGATGCCGCAGGTGGACTAACAACTAAGACCCTGCATTAATGTGACTCACGTACACTGGGGGCGACAGAGTCAGTGGCCAGATGGATGGAAGACAACACACACAAACACACACACATACTCAGAATCTTGGAATCAAGCAACGTGCCCGTTGAAGGCATTACCATTTTTTCCCGAATAAACAACTACACACGGAAAACTGCATCCAGACTGATTAATGACAGCTTTCTGCTCTTGAGGTCATCAGAAAACAGCTTGGTGCTTTTGGGCATATTGACGACAAGGCAGGTGGAAAAACAGAGTATAAACAAACGGCAGGGGAGATTCTTTCTGCTTGGGGGTTTTGAACCGATTCCCAACCGGGTCAGAAATGCGTGGTGACCCAATGAAGCCAGAGTCATTTAGAACGACGCTGCAAGCATTGCTCTGAAATGTACTGTGAAGTTTTGCAGCAGAAAAAATACAGCTAGGGAGAATGAAATAAAATATGTGTGAGAAATGTAATGGGCTGAGGAAAATAAATAAAGTATGAAAAAATTTAATGAGAAAATACAGACCCCAAAAACATTGCCAAAACATTGGGGAAATGATAGACTAGAGGGTGTGGTGATTTTCTGAAATAATGTGTTTTTCTTTGCATGTCAAATGCAAGTGTGTTTCAAGCATTCAGTACTCACTGTATAATTGGCACATAGCGGATTGAAGGCGTTGGTTCCACAGATAAACAATCCGCCCTGTCGGCTGAGCAGAACCTTCATGTAGTTACGGCACTCGTCCTAAAAAACAACATCGTGGAGAAAAAAAAGGAGAGAGTAATTTGTCTCCTAAATCAAACTCTCATGAACGAATCCCCTCTTAGAATGACATCACATTTCTCAGCACTTTCAATTTTATTCCAAGGATTGTTTGCATCTGTACAAACAATTCACTTGGCAAACCAGAGGCACGCCACAGTGAGTCATTCGGCTAAACCTCGGTTCAATTGAACGCACATGTTTGAGCCCTGCACCTGTGAAGGGCTTTAAGAGATGTGAAATAGAGACACTTATGTCATGCCCCCCCCCATGTGCTGCCTCCCCACCAGCACTCCCTGCGTGTGCCCGCCAGTGCGGCACCATTTGATGGGCAGCAACCTGTGGGCAAGGGGGCTACATGATCACAGCAATCTGTTATTGGAAAAAGAGAGAGAGAGAGAGAGGGAGAGAGAGGACATGTGGAAGGAGCCGGAGGGGGAGAAGTGGGAGTGAGTGTTATTCCAGATGCTCAGGTCCTCACAGGGTTCTTGTTTTTCAGTGGAGAGGTGAGGACAGAGAGAAAAAAGTTTGTGAGTGACTAATTACTTACTAATGACTTATTTATTTTTTGTTTTATTCAATTTGTTGTTTATTTAATGAAGTGAAATTAATTAAAAGTTTCCAATTTTACATTTTACTCTTATTAGTTGTTATAAAAAAAAATATAAAATTTAATTGAATGGCTAGTTTTGCTATTTTATTTATTATTTATTTTAATTATCTTATGGTTTTAGGAATACCAATTATTTATTTATTTAATTGAATTATAACCAAAAGTTTCTAATTTTACAATTTGCTCTTATTAGTTGTTTTCAAAATACACTATGTAAAATTTTATTATATTGATTGTTTTTTTATTAATTGTAATTATCTTCTTGCTTTAGCAATACCAATATACAGTCAATGTTGTGCCAGTACAGAATAAGAATGAGCGAGAGGTGAGAGATAAAGAACGTAGAATCTCCTAAAATTGTGACTGGTGATAGATCATGAACTAACAGCATAACAGCTGATAAGGGGATATTAAATCACATATATATGTCAGCCAACAATGCACTGCTATGAGCGTGCCTGGTCTGTTTACGTGTGTCTCTGTAAGACAGATGCTTTTCTTATCGTAACGGCACTGTGTGTAGGTGGTGAGGGTATTGCGATGCAGATCCTGTCCTGTGTGAGTGTGTGTGTATGTGTGTGTATTTAAGCGTTCAAGTCTCAGTATGAGCTCGGTGCACATAAAGCCCATAACTCTACTCATAAAACTGATTCTGCAATTCCTTCAAGAGTCTAAACACTTGGCACAGCTCCTGGTCTGCTAAGCGATAAAGCACATCCTCCAGATAAACAACAACGGCCTTCTCATCCTCCTCCAGCCCTTCAATCGCCATCACCACCTCTTTCTATTTTCATCCCCTCATTTAATATTTTCAAAAGAGGCCTGATTCATTTACACACTATTCATTAGTCCATTAGGGCTTCTCTATAAGTGTTGGACATTCTCTGTACCATCAACTGCCCTCAGCTCTGTTTCACAATGGCCTTCTCTTTCTTCATCCCTTTATTTTTCATCTCCTGCTACCAGTCCAATTATCCCTTTATCCTTCCTCTGTGTCCTCTTAACCTAGTCGTTCTACTCCTGCAGCACTTCTCTTCCAGACTGTTCTCTGCTTTTTAAATTTTTAGTAATTTATTGGCATGATTGTTGCCAAAGCATCAACATGCACATAAACACAAAAGCAGTTGCTGGAAAAAAAAGAAGATACTAACAAAGGTAATAAAATAAATTCAAATAATAAGGAGTATAAAATAAAATATTAACCCTTTACTGTCACTATAAACTAGTAGGCTATTAGAATGCATATTAGTAGCATATTGGTGGTTTATTAATACTTCCAAAGCGTATATTAATGCCTATTAATGCCTGTTAATGCCTATTAATGTTCTGCATGATCACATTTTTATTAAAAAAATAAAATAAAAAAATTGCTGGCAAAGAATCAATATTTATAATACAATAAGCATGTATAATATACAATACGAATTATAATAAAATACTAAAAATGTGCTAATAGTGAGAATTGGACTAAAATAAAATAAAATAATTGATGGCAAATCATCAATATTTAATAATCATGTATACTATATAAATTACACAAAAAACAAAAATGTGTGTAGTTGAAAAATGTATTTCGCTTTAACAAAATGCATAACCATCTTCTAACGTAATGTGCGTTTGTTCTTTTCTGGGTTTAAGGTGGTTTTAGTGTTTCTGTAAACCTGTCAAAGTAAAAGGAAGTGAAAGTTTTTGTCTCCATTTCACGTCAAGTTTTATTTGTACAAATCCCTGAAAAATGCCTCCTCTTTCGCTCGTCTTTCTACCCTGTACCTATGTGCCATATTTATTCAGCTTGCAGAGCCTTGACCATTTCTGCAAATCTCACTGCTGGTGTCGGGTACTAAATTATTTATACCAGGTCCCAGATAAGTTTACCACCCAAGCTTGCGTGTGTGAGAGAACCTTAGTCAAAGGGCGTTGCCTTCTGGCAGATGTTTTCTCTAACAGATGCTGAGCTGAACAAGTGAATTCCTCCCTGACCTCTCTCTTTCTCTCTGGTGAATCTCCATGACATCCACACCAACACCAAACATCTGCACACAGTACTCCCTACATTCCTGGATCACTGATATCTTTATATCAAAATTAATTCCTTACAAATGCAGTCCCACAATAACACCATAAACCATACACAGACACCTCATAATGCGTCCAAAACCACACATTTTAGTAACCTTGTATGTGCTTTTTATTTATTTTACTTCAGTTTTAGTTTAGTAATTACTTTATTTCACTAACAAAAGGAAGTATTTCTACTTATTTTTCCAGTTTTAGTTAACAAAACACTGTCAAATGCAACAAGCAATGAACAGAACATAATAACAATTGCTTGGTTTCTATTTTTGCCATCGTTGCTCATTTGAATAACAGAGCACTGCTCAATTTTGTGTCACCGATGATTGCTTAAAATGAAGGACTTCAGGTTGGTTTGTCACTCCGGAATGCTTTTAACATGAACAACGCATTGGTGTTACACAGCATGGTCAATTGTCTGGATACTGCATAATTGCGCACATCTTTATCACCTGCAAGAGTAACTCATCTCCCGTGTGTCCACTTAACCACTTCAGACACCGTTCCTCATAATAAAAGGGTCATATTTACAATAAGCAAAGCTAATTCTCAGAAGTTTCCATTACATGCTCAACTGAGTCTGTTACTCCAACCATGAGAGGAACGAGAATACTGCTGAGCTTTGACAAGGAAAGAGCACAAAAAGTTGGCAAGGACCTTTTTTCCCTCTGTCTCTATCTTTCCCGTGGCAAAATTGTCATCTGTAGAATTCTCTTTGTAATTGCAGTGACAGCAGCCTCGGTTAGAAAGGGACCACATTACAGCAGGGGCTAAATTAGTGCAAATCTGCCAGAGAACAGAATATGGTGTTGTGTTTGTGTTTGTGCTTGTGTAGGATGTGTACTTTAGCTAGCAATGGGATAGACCAGGAAACGAAGAAAGAGATGGACAAAATTGGGGAGAAAGCATTTGAAGTTTTGTGTGTGTGTGTGTGAGAGAGGAATTGTGTGTGTTTGTGTTTTTGCTCTAGGGCTAATCTACGCCCCCTCACACACTTTGACGCTGATGGCTGGTGAACACACCATGGGCTAACATCAACATTGAGAGCAGTCTAACTAAAGCAATCACGGAGCTCAAGGCTTCAAAAGTGTGTGTGAAAGGGTACTCAGGACTAGGGAATGAAATGTGCCCTAAAAGTGTGTTAAATGTGCAAAATAGATCTGTCAGGGCACAAACCCAAATTAACACGACAAAAGCATAAGACCAAGCAGCAACAAACAGAATACTAACAGACAACACAAAGTGAGATGTGATTAGCTAGTGAGTCTCACTCGTATTCAGAATCCAGATGTTCACACAGTTCTGTGATTTCATTTTCAGAATTCATTTCTATTTGTGTTTACGTAGATTGAGAGTTTGTATACAGCTTGGGTCCCTTAGATTCAAAATTCTGATTCACAGTGGTTAATTTATATAGCAACAAAATCAATTGTGGAATCAAAATTAAAATCTGGGTTTAGAATGGTGCAAAGTCTCAACTCTATGCAAACTCTATGCAAAGCAGGCATCATACACTTGACAACTTTGTAAATAGTTACAGAGGAAAAAATATCATACACTTGCTAACTGAAGATCACAACAACAAACTCACATAGAAACACTGCTAGGAAATGAAAGACAAATTAAAACAACATGTTCTAAAATTGGCTCAAAATATCAAATGTTTTGACATCATCCAACTGGAATGGAATTCCAGTGTCTATGCACATCACACACTTTGCATACAGTGTGAAAATTCATGCTTCCCACAGGATTCAGAATATTTATTATAAAGGTTTTTTTAGATTCAGAATCTAAAAATACACTACTGAATTTTTTTTTACACATTTCATATTCTTTTAAAAGATTATACAAAATTTTTGATTTAGAATGCAGTCATTATTTTCACATATATTGTATACCGTTCACTTTGGTTCTTTGTATCTTCTCAATTTAGATTGGTCCTCAAATATTAAGTACATCCATGCAGGTGTGTGTAATTGGAAGTGCAGTCAGCTGCATCAGCACATTATCGGTGAAACAATTTGTCTAAGTGCTGTCAATCATAATGTGTCTAGAACTGGCACATAATTTCTTTTCTGTATGCACTGGCTGCACTCTAGTTGCTTTGCATTAAACCAGCCCCACAGTCCCTGTGTGTGTGTGTGTGTGTGTGTGTGTGTGTATGAACCTAGTTGCTTTTGACACTTGCAGTGAGAGAAGACACTGCATCTGCATTCATTCGAGATTCAAAATGGCCTCCTGCAGATCCAGATGAAAGGGGCAGAGATGTGGAGATTGAATTTCCCTCCCAATTACAGCCGCGTGGCCTCTTAGATCAGCCGTGCAGAAACATTTAATTACCAAAACCAATTACCCTAGTGGCAAATGTATCACAGTGACAAACGCAAGGACTCACACAGGAGGACTAGAGGACGGTGTGTATGGGTGTAGAGCACGTGCTTGTGCAGACGTGTGTATGTGTGTGTATCAGTGTCCAGCGTCCAGATCTTGGGCTCTGTTTAAGAGCTTGTCTCGTCTCTCGTTCATCTCTGCATGACCTCTCATGTTTGCAGACTTATTAACTCTAAGAGGGCAATTCTCTCCCTCTCTCTCCTTTCACTCCCAACAGTCCATTTTACTCTTGACCTTAATCCCTCCTTTATTCTATAGCAATTTTAAAAGGAAAAGCTCACCCCAAAAATTTAAATGTCATGATTTACTCCTTTCAAATATCATCTTTGTCGTCATACTGTTAATGTTTTAGTGGAACATGAAATTTTAAAGAACCTTCAAACAATTCCATCAAAAAAGTGATCTTTACGACTTACAGGAACACTTACAGGAAGACTATTTCACTTACAGTAAATGCTTGTATTTACATTCAGAGTGGCTCATTTACATTACAATATACAAAAACAACTTAAATCAACTTAATTACAGAAAATCAATGTACCTGCACCTTAACATCTTTCCTGTGTCCACCCTCACTCTTTCACTGACCCCTTCACTCCTCCCATCCCTAGGGCAGACAGGTGGGACAGCAGCTCGCTTTCTCTCGGTTTCTTTGTATGTCTCATCTCACTTGCTCCCTGCTGTGCTTTTGTCTTACGCGCTTTCAGCCAGATTCAATGTCAGGTGTCACTTTCAGTGTTAAATAAGTCGCTTTCTTTCTTTTTCACTCTTTTCTAGCCTGGAGGGGATTAAGTCATCCTTCACTCTTCCCACACAGACACCTTTCAATAAAAACTCCCTTACACTCTCACTAAAGTCAGACAAAATACCCAGCATTCCAGAAGATGAAGCAGAAAGGGTGTGTGAAAGGAAGATATCTGCAGTGGTCATGCGTGGGCAGCTGTGGGGACTGCTTACAGCTTTTGACAACCCTTTCTATTTAGAAAAGGCGCACAGCACAGAAAAAAAAACAGATTTCATGAAAATTTGCCACAGGCGGCTCTTATGATGGCACCTTAAAGTGTGAGAAGGGGCATAAATAATGTGACACGCACAAATAAAAGTGTTTAACATGAATAAATGGAAGCGTTTAACAGTGTTTTTATAACTGTGTGTTTGTACGGGTCAGGTTTTGTCTTTATTGCAAGAACCAGCCAAATAAAAACAGCTCACTATTCATATTTAGAAATGTAAAAATAATGTAAATTTAATATTAATATATTGATATATATTAATATATATTAATATTAATATATATATATATATATATACACACAAAACCCAACCCAAAAAAATGTTCCCTAAATAAATAAATGTAATTAAATGTTTTTAAGGCTAGTTTACTGTATAAAAAGTATATATATATATATATATATATATATATGTGTGTGTGTGTGTGTGTGTGTGTGTGTGTGAACCTGTATGTGAAAAAATCCACTCACCTCGTGTTTTCCCTTCATTCTACAGATTCTGATGTCATTTTTGTTGGATTCCCACGTCCTCTTCTGTAACAGAGGAAACTTCAGTAATGAGGAACTGTTTGTTTCTAGCATAAAGTATATGCGTGTGTGTGTGTGTGTGTGTGTGTGTGTGTGTTTTCTGTTCTCACCTTGCTGTAAAACATCTCTTCTCCCACCACGTTGTCCAGCTCCACTCGGAAAAGGTCATCTCTGACACACAAGCACAAGGAGAGAGACCGAACGAGAGATTGTGAACCACCACAGCACACTACAAAATAATTTCTCTCTTTATCAGATATATTTGTCTTAATCATCTAAATTTCTTTAACATGAAATACATTTACTTTTGCAACATAACACAATTAATTTAAACAATTAACCAGGTGTATGTTTAAAACAGGTAATGTGTCTTAAAGAGTCAAAGTCCTCAGCCTCACATATAGCACTGATATTATATTCTTGTCCCCTAATCCACCGTCTCAGTGCAAACACTCAGTTAAACGATTCACCACAGCTTGTCCTACATAATCGTGATTCTTTGCATTATGATATGCCTGATTTCCCCTCCATAATTCATAACCCACACCCACACTGCATGCATGTTGCATGCAGCTCCTCATCTTGAACACAGCATCCAGTGCTACAGCACTTCCTGCAACCACTTTAATAATCTTTCTATAACCTTGCGGTGTCTATTAAAGTCTCTATGAATCTGATCTCTTTTAATCATAGCGCGTTTGGTGATATAGAGTACCGTGGTTTATGCCTGAATATTGATCAAGGTCTAAGAGCTGCTGCGCGGCCCGACGAGAGACCTAGAGAATTTCAAATCTTGTGTGTGTGTGTGTCTGTCTCTCTTTTCTGTCAGAAATGTTGTAATCTGTGAATTTGCCAAGCTCACAGACCAGCCCATGTTATTGCAGTAGTATTGATCTTATCTTTCACAGCCTTCCATCTGCATCATTGCTCTGTGGACACATCAACAAAAACATAGACGCTGTGTGTGTGTGTGTTCTTGAAGAGAGTCTGACGAGACTGACTATGAATTATTTAATCCCTCTCTCTGTGGTTTGTTTAAATGAATCCCCTTTGGCCATTCCCTCTCTGAGCAGGGCGGCCCCTAAGTGCCCTGGTTAAAATTATCATACACTTACACAGTACTTGTCTTATTTAGAGAGCACAAACTTTAAACAGATAAAATCACCCAAGAGGCAAAGTAAAGCAAGGGCTCTGGTTTGAGTTCAAAGGTACTTTTACATGAATACAAAAACAGGCTTCATAGTTGAACAAGGTTACAAAACAACAGACATGCAGAACATTGGCAAGAATAGGGGTCCAGTAAAACTCTTTCTTTATCAGCACCTCCCCACTGTCTTGTACACAAACTGTAGTTTTTATCTTCTTTCCAAATTTCCCCATCTTGCATAGTTTGCATGTATACATTCTTACGTGAGTTTATCAATAATGCATAAAAATGCTGAATGGAAAAACCAAGATAATTGGCAAAATATGCATAAAAACATGCTTTTGGTAGATAATTTTCAATTCAGTAAGACGATATGATATGCACATAAACCAAAGGCAGAGTTCCCTTCTGATTTGAACCGAACATTTATTTTATTCCAGTTCAATTCCGAAAACAAACAGGACAGAACATTACAATTCAAATGCAAGGAAGCAGAATTTAAATTAAATGTTTTTAACAAGAAAAGCAATGTAGGCGTAAAGCCATGGATGCATGGGATTGGATTCTTCAAATCTGAATTTTGCACAACCCTAGTTATAAACTACAACAACAAATTCACCAAACGTTTCTACTTATAAACTATTTTTATTTACTTTCCAATACATCCGAAATGCAATTTTCACCTGGAAGATCAAATTTTAATCCCAAATCATATCTAGAGATTAAAAAAAAAATCATAAATCTGGCATCAAATCTTTTGACTTTATCCATTGAGCAACCAAACAGCACATCTTAATCACGTAGCAATGTCACATAGTAATGGATTGTAACTTCGAACTTTCCCTATTTGATTTCATCTCACTCTATCTATCTTTTCTCACTTTAGATTGGTAGAATGTCTGAATGATGGAGTGCCTTTGGCCACCTTTACAGTATTATTACATTACGCTACATTTATGCATTTGGCAGACACTTATCCAAAGCGACTTACTTTGCATTCATTGTATATTTTATCAGCTCATGCAGGAATGCTGGGGGATGTATTATGCAGTACTGTGCATTTGGTACAATACTATGCCCTCATTCAGTGCTTCAAATTTACGACCATACTGACACACACAAAATGGACCTGGGAGACTTTGGATCTCTCATGGGGAGCCTGACTATATTTACATCAGCTATGAAGGAGACAGCTAAAAGTGAAAGAGTATTTGTCAATTGTAGCACTACAGGAGGTCTCAAACCGATCTTCCCGCGTCCCACAGCCGCACTGATGGCAGCTGAGTCCTTCATTTCTCCGCACCGTTGGAGGCCATGCGCCAGTCAGGCGGTGTTTCTGTGACCTCAGAGGTCAGCCGGAACCTGTCCCGCACTGCTAGTGACAGGTTCGAGGGTGGAATGTGTTGAGTTTCACTCTTGAGCCTAATTGAAAGACTTGACCTCTCGACGAGGTCAAATACAACGAGGTGGCTGAGGCTTGATTTAATGTGACTTAACCAGGTCGCCGCTGGCAATCTAAGTCGACCTCCTCTAGTTACTTGGACCGTTAATTATTTACACAGATCACAAAACAAACACCTCATTTGTCTTATAGGTGTATTTATTTACGGCTTGGACTGATCCCTCCCCCTTCCAACAAGTCTGGGCTAATTTGCATTCGCTCGAGTGGAGGTCCAGAAATTTCTGGAGGAAACTGAATGTGTTTAATAACATACTTCAGTCCTCTCATCTCAGACCAGGTGCTGGCAAGGTAATACTGTAAAAGGGGTTGAGAGGCTGGCCGCTTTCTTGCGGCATGGTCTTGAGCGGTTATGCTAATGCTAACAGGATTTAGCCTGCCTGCACCCCTTATCACACTTGAGCACGCTGTTGCAGACTTTATTCAGTCAATCCAGGCTGTCTATATCCTTGACTTCAAACTTCACTACTCTCTCTCCCTTTTGCACCTAAGCAGTATTGCCTCCTTTTTATTTCACTCAGTGTTGCCGTTGTTATTGAATGCTCCCTCTTGAGTCATCGACTAAATAAATCTCCTTTTCCACAGAGGTCATTTTCTGTTGGCTACGGCAAACACCTCCATTTACTTCAGACACTGATAGGTACATACAGTTTGCTGACTGCACACAGTCGGGCTTGAATTTCATCGAATTACGTTGGCCACAGTGGCACCATATTGGAAAGCATAAATAAAGCGTCGTTCGGCTTCGAGTTGTGCTTCTTTAGGCCAAAGAATTTTGACCTTTTTTATGAGATAGCCCAGTCTGGCTGTCTTAAGTCATATGGGCCTTTTGTGATATATTTATTTTTGAGCTTTAATTTTTGACATAATTGAGTGGGCAGGTCATTTCCTGACACAGTATGAGGGTCTTTATTAGAGTACGATGCCTCCCCCTCTGGACCCCTACAACTTTTGGTAACTATCACCATATGTTTGAAGTCTCCCAGTGGAAATGCCAGTCATTTTTGGGAAGTATGTAGCATAAATTCACAAAAAATTGTTTATTTTTGTAAAGCGCCAAACCTAATGAACTTTTATTTTTGTTTATCTATTCCTAACCCTGGCTCCTGTGAGGTAGGCAAAAAATGCAGGAAAGCAAAAACATCATTGACCCTGTGACCTTTTCAAAGCCTCACCCTGGCCTAAAATCCTGAGAAGACTACAGGTGTCCAGACTTTAGTTATAACTCAGTTTTACAATTGTAACTCAGCATGTTTCTTAAAGGGACAATTTACACTAAAAGGAGAAATTATTTTACTTTTTTATTTTATCTTTAATTTCAAACCTGTATGGGTTTCTTCTGCAGACCACAAAAAATAAACTTTAAATTGTTACTTAAAACTTTTTACCATGAAATTTTTCTCTCATTGTGAGAATTATTATTACAGCAAAAATCTATCTTCAACTAACTTGATATTATAAGTAGTGCAAATATTTAAAAAATTTGATATTTCAATGTAGTTGTACTCAGAAGTATTAAAGCATCAAGGCAAGACCAGGGTCAAAATGAAACAAGATTATAAATAAGTATTACAAAACTGTTTATTATTCTAATTTATACCCACACACACACAAAAATATATATTTCAAAGACCCTGTTTTAACCCCGCTGACCTTTTTTCTTAACATTAAAAGTCAATGAGCCAAAAATAAAAAAATTAAAAATATATATTTTATGCTCCACAGAAGCAAGCAAGGCATACAGATTTGAAACAACATAAAGCTGATTAAACTATGACAAAATGCAAATTTTTGGCTGAATTATGCCTTTAAAAGGCTTTGATAGCTGTTTAATTACTATCTACAAGAAGCAGCAATTTAGACTCTTGATCTCAAAAGAGATTGTTTTTGAATGTCACATAATTTACTTAAACACACATCTCAGTGCAGGTAATTACAGATGCTGATATAACGGTAATTACAGGGTACACACATGCTAATCAGCATTATTTCACACCCTACCTGGCTCCGATGTAAAGGGTACGATTGACCTGCAGGATCCTCTGAATGTGTAAAGGCTCCTGTCTGAGTGATGAGCGATGGGGTCGTCCGAGAAACACAGGATACCTTCTTACTACTGAGGAGAAAGAAGTAGATGAGTGATAAAAGGAAAGAGTTGACAGAGGGTTGTATCATCTCTTCATTGCACTTAAGGGTGTGGGTGAGGTGATCCGTTAAGGCGAGAGGCATTCGATCACTCGAGTCACACTTGAGATAAAAATGTTGACAGCTGCCTGTAGTTGCTCTTCAGTGGTTTTCACAGATAAAGTCTGTTCTCATCATCTGTCGGCCTAGTCAAATAGTGTTGTTGCTAGAGGTGTAAAATGCACTGAACAAATAACATTTATCCTGAAACATGTTATGTGACATTAATAAGTTTGAAGTTTTAACATTTCAAGTAACAAACAGCTGTTTTTTGTAGTTTATTGATATTTGAATGTAATTGCAGCTGGAAGTTGGAAAGCATAAAAGCAAGACCAGGGATAAAACTAATTAAATGTAAAATTTAATTTTAAAAAGTACACTGAAATAAAAAAAATAATAAAAAGATCGAACATATAGATACATTTATACTTTTGCTAGTTCTAACAAGCTGAAAAAAACCCTGTGGTCACATTTACCATCGTTCGTAATTTTGCAAACAAGATCTACAATGATGCTTAACCATAATATTGAAGTACAAATATTAAATTACTTAACAAGTTATTACTATTATCCTTTATCTGTTCCTCTTTTTCAATATGTGATTCTCCCTAGAGCTTTCCATAGCTCCTTGTCTCTTCATCCTCCTACGCTGAGCGTTATAAACCCCCTTGCTTTTCTCATCTTTCAGCTAAGATAGACCGGCATGAGTTAGGCTGGGACGCATGGAATCAATATTATTGATGAGTGATCAATCGCATGCCTGCTCTGCATTAGAAAGTGAAATCTGAGAACCTGAGAGCACAGACAGGCCCAACCCTGATCCTTGATGACTGCATGTGAAATGGAGACAATGTTACCTTCAGTAGGGATAAAGTTCAGAGGTCCCGGTTCCTCAGGGAAGACCGCACACACCAACCGCAGGAGCCAGAAGATCCCGATGAAAGATCTGGCCACAGTCGTCATGGTAGAGGAGCTCCGGCACTATAACAGAATCGTGGAGAATAGAGTCAGGTGAGGTGGCAAAAGATTTAGCACGAAGCACATTTCTGTGAAATACACTAGTACTCCAATGGATTTTAAAGTATCTCTAACATCACCCCAGAGATTAAGATCAGTAATTAAGTCATCCACCAATAGAATTTGTGCCAGTCAGCCCTAATGGTCTAGTTGGTTTGGTGTGTCACAGAACTGTCATCAAAGACACGGGACCCAGGACTGAACTGCACGGTCAACTAACAAAAGGGCTTCACACAGAGCCAGGAATGGGGAGGGGGCCGGAGCACATGTGAGTGGGAAGCTCTGTTTAGGAACCTAGAGAGCTATCCTGCCGTCTACTGCTACCGACAGCATCCTAAATATCCTAAAATAAAATAAACAAAATCAAATAAAATTTACTGATCTGAAATGTAAATACTATAGGGATTTTTAAAAAGTCAAATTTGGGGTGAAAATAGGTACAGGACTGCATACTTGACAGCTTTATTAAAAAAACAGAACACCATGAAGAATTATGAAAATCTGATTTTAAAAAATAACATGCACACAAAACTATTCAAGTATGTTCATTATACATTATATAGGCCTGTATATATCACTATATATCGACTATTATGAAATTAAAAGTCATGGGAGTGGGTGGGCATGATTAGCTTGTTGCAATTGTTTTATTGGTGTAGACATTTTTGGAGGATCATGGGCAATTAGATTTTTCATCAGGAACAAGTTTTTAAGTTAAATAATCAACATGGTCTCTACACAGTGTCCATTGCTCGCTACTTGCACACTTAAAATCAGTGGTGGACAGTAACAAAATAGTTTAACTACTAAACTAATTCTTTTAAATGAACCTGGTTCGCAAATCACACCAAACGATTCACTCTCGAAATGGAAAGATCCGATTGCTCTGGGTTCTCGATTCGACAGCTCACTGATTCAAACGAGTCTCCAGTGAACTGAACAACTGGCGTGTGCGACTAATGATGCATAAAGTAAGTTACTAATGAAAAATGCTGTAAAGAGTGATCTATTTAAGCCCACTGAGATGAATGCAGACACATCAACATCAGTGTCTCTAACTTTCATATTCCCTGCTGCTGTAACGTTAGCAGTTTTATTAAAACTCTACGCATTTAGCCCTGCATCTGTTTTTCTATTGTTTATCAACGGTGTACGTTTTTATATTGTTTAGATCAACTAGCCGAGTAGAAAGATAAGAATGTTTATTCACAACCATACTGAAAAGGTCTAAATATTGTCTAAATATTGGTCTAAATATTGACCAAGTCATTTTTTATTGATTTTTTTAATATATCTTAAGTGCGTTGCATATTTGTGTACTTGAGAAAGTTACTGCAAGTAGAGAGAGACTTTTAAATTGAATGCCTGCAATAGACAGGTATTGTATTTTTCAGAACTACTGACCTCTTGAAAAAAAAAATAATAATAATAAAGATGGCAGAAAGAGAGAAGACGTGATGGAAACACAAATGTCACTCAAATTAAAGTGCAATGCAATCTATGTGGAAAATTACCTCTGCACTTCAGAGAGGCACAGAGAAGCTCTGGAGAACTGTCACAATAGTATTGTCTGTAATAGTCTAACGTAATGGTACTGTCTGAAAAAGAGATTTCAATGGACAGATGATACACGTATGATTGCATGTATCTTTTACTGGTTTGAGATACACCAAAACCATTTTAATAGAATATTGCTGTATCGATGCACACTTCAGTTTTCCTAAAATGAAAAATGGTCTCAAATCCTTGTGTTGTTCCAAACTGACTTTCCTTCTTCAGTGAAACAAAACGAGAATATATTTTTAAGAATGTTTACACCGTTTTGTCGATACAAGGAAAGTCAGTGAGTTAAGCAAATAAAGAGAGTATTTTTAATGTTGGGATGAACCCTTTAAAACGTCAGTAATACTTATACATGGGTTTTGGTTAAGTCAGAGGAACAGATCAAGAAAATCAAACAACAAAATAGAAAGCCATTCCGAACAGTACATTAGGGTCAATAATGGAAAGCCAGAATTTATGAAAAGGCACAGCATGCTTTTCATACCTTTTAAAGGAACTGTACAATGAACTGTTGTATTAGTACAAAAGAACGACTGAAAAAGCTGGGAAATTATAAGGCCAGTTGTCATGCGTTTCTGATATATTTTCCACAGTGGTCAGTGGTTTCAATAGCATGAAACTCAATATATGAATGAGTAGTACTCCGCTCTCTGCTTGAGTGTTAACAAGCTGAGAACATTTGCTTTGAAACTTTAGTGGAAATGCTGTTAGTTACAGTCGCAGTGCAAACATAAACAAATCGGCGTCAGTTGAGCTTTTCAGCGCCACAGCGTTAAAACATCACATACATGTATTAAAATCCAACAGCCTCAATTTCTTTATTCAAAAAAAAAAACCCTTCTCATTTTCCTGTGGCTAAGCGCCAATTGAGTTAAACAATGCAAAGCAGCCAGCTCTCATTTGTCAGTGCATGGCCTTGCAGTCCAAAACGCACACATGCACATGTACACACACAACTAAATCCATTGTGGATCTATTTCTATAGTGAAATGGCTTGTGACGTTTTATCAGGGCTAACTATCTTTCCAGGACATTTCTTGAATTCCTGCTATTGAAGTCTGAACAAGGCCGCCCCACACGCTAATGGTTCAATACCCAATGCAGCAAATTATGCCCAACAATAGGCTTACATGAAGAAGAAAGAGAGAAAATGAAAAGAGGCCAAATGGGGAATGAAGGCAGACGGAACAGGATAGCTTAAACTAAAAGACACTGCCATAAGTTGGTATCAGAGATTCTATTGTCTTGCTACAATTAATCATTTACGAGTATGCGCCAGGCCTCACGCATTTAATTAGCATAATTAGAAACTCTGAGCTATAGAGTTTCAGGGGACAGCAAGCTAAAGAGATGCAGAGGGGGTGAAGTAAATACAAGCTTGGATATAACACACCATTCCACTTTTAATTATTGCAAATGTCAATTCAGGTAACATGATTGGTCCACTGATACTGTGCTAAAATTCAATGCTTTTCTAATTAATAAAGCCAATTCATTACCATTTTCTTAATTCTGTTTCAGCTCATTCATGCTCATTAAATGGTGAATATTGGAGGAAATCCAGTCATTTCAAGACAGTGTACAAAATGAATGTTGAAGAAATAAACTTTTTTTCTGTTTCTTGGAAAATGTGTTTACAAATTACAGACATTAATGGATAAGTTAACCATAGTCCTTTGTTTGTAAGACAACTTACAAGACTTAAGACATAATGTATGAGTGTTGTGTGAGTTTTATTTACTAAAAAGTATTGATTCACAAGAGTCATTTGCTCAGAGATGAGATGCATTGATTACACTGCATGCGTTTGATTTGCTGAAGTAATGGCTCATAAGAACTTTTTTAGGCAGGAATCAGAAACTGATCACGCGGTACATTCAGTAGCAATTAGGGGTGGCACGGTTCACAAAACCCACGGTTCGGTTTGTATCACGGTTTTAGGTACTGTACGGTTCTTGTTATTTTTTCTTTTAATCTTTAACACTCCAGAAATATACTTCAGAATATATGTCTTAATTATCCACAATTTAGGATACAGTATTAAAAAAGTTATATCATGTAATCATTCATAAACTGAATTGGATGTGTGTTGCACAATACTTGCATACAGTCATTCTATCTATTGTTTTTTTTTTTTTCTGCTGTCATCATACGTAAGTTAATAGAGTGCGGATCGGGCCGCGTTTTTCTGTCCAAGCCCAGCTCGCGTCCAACAGAGCTGTAACCAATTTTTTTTTTTTTCATACTAATGACACATGCACTTTTTTGTGTTCAAAGCCCGCTTTTATTATGCAACTGTAGGAAGGCATTCGGAAATGTCAAGAGATGAGAGCATCATGTGACCGAGCCCATGCTCTAATAGGTAACATGAAATCCAAAATGTTCCCACACATCAGATTTATACGACGCTGACGCATCCTCCAACTCCGGGCAGCCTTCCTTTTCTCTCCCACTTGCCATTTCTACACGTACAGTATTGTGACCTGCAG
>JAUMHI010000046.1:6177840-6188150 GCA_032359435.1 Enteromius unitaeniatus
ATAATTTAACAGGTAGCATTTTCTGATATCAAATTGTGCTACCCATTTTTTCATAGGAGGTAGCAAAATCTGATAAGATAGGATAAATCGTTAGAACAACGGCACCCATTCACTGCAGAGGATCCATTTGTAAACAAAATGATACATTCTCTAAATCTTTTCCAATGAAAAAACAAATCTTGGATAAATGTTTGAGAAATTTATATTGTTGGGTGAACTATTCCTTTAATTAGATTATGGGGTGCTGTACAGTATGCAAACGTACACCAATTGATCGGATCATCTGCAATCATACAGCATAAGAGGTTGCCAATGCTGGCAACACTGCAGGAATAACTCTAATATCCTTTGCCTGCTGTCCTCGAAACTTAAATTACCCAATATTTGGTCAATTTGGACCACAATAAATCGACCCAACAAATATAAATGTGAGCAAAGCAGAACCATATGATACCGTTGGCCTCAGGGGCCGTAGCTAGTCTTGGGAAAAAATGCTCAAGACCACTCAAGAAAAATACACAAAACAATAACCGTGACAAATATAACATGCAATACTCCAGCTCAGTTGGTTTCCATGAACAGATCTATCTCTTTTCACGAGCACTCGGGGTTATGTTTGTTTGCTTAGCAATGTGGTAGACACAGACACAAACACAGGACTAAACACATATTTCTGATGTTTTCCCCCCTCCGCAGTGAGAATGTAGCACAGATTTCTTTAATGCAGACCTTACATGACAGTAGAGATATAAAACACTCTGTAAGGAAGTGTAAACACAAATTTTGTGGCTGTGGTGAGGAAGGAAGAGTTTCACCAGTGATGCTAATTACAAAATGTAGCAAAAGAAAGTCAATAAAAAACATCACGCTGACACTGCATGAATCAAATATCAAATGTGTTGTCTTGTAAATGTGCTGGAAATAAAAAATGACATCAAAATAATGTTTTTAAGTAATTGCTACTCTAATAGCTACTTCCATCATTATTATTGTCAAAGCTAATTTCATGAATCTGTAATAAAGAGTTTTATCTAGATCTGACAAATGTAGCCTAAATATGACACTTAAAACTGGAAAGGCCTATAATTATGCTGGTTATATATTTTAAATCTTTTATTTAAATTTTTCAGATCTTGAAATTGTTTCTATTTAAGTCCCAGATAGATTTATTATGGAAAGGCCCTTCCTGTTTGCAATAATAAGGCTGGAAACAGTGTGCGTTTAACTCCTCTTAAAGGACTTATCAGTTCAAAAGGTAGTTTTACGTTATTTGTTAGCAGATCATTTTATTTTTGACGCTTACAATGCATAGATTTTTCACATTTATGTCAAGTAGAACTAACTTAGCTATTTGAGAGAGCGTGTCTTGTGAGTGCATTGAGAATGTAGTGAGTGCCCCCTAGTGGTCGGATGTGAAAGCTGCACTGCTTCTCCCCCTGGCAAGCCTCAGGCAATCTGTCAAGAGACAAAGGATGACATAGCTATGGTAAAAACAATCACGTCTCCTGAAGCAACCAGTGATACATGTCTTATTTTCTTACAGTTATCTACCTTTGGAGTGAGCTGAAATAAATACGTAGCCTACAATAACGAAACTTGCACTGCACCGACAATAAACAAAGAGCTAACTGTGCATAAAACTAGAAATCAGAATTTTCTACAAACATGCTGGCCTAATGTTTTTTAGAACAGTAGCCTCCAAAATAGGGTACTAAAATGGCATGATGCTGGTTAACACAAAATTCTATCGTTTTCGTGAGAAAAACAAACAGTGAGGCACGTAGGCTACATTTTTGGATGATTTGAAACAGTAATGTAAATATTCTAATTTTATAGGCTACTACATTAATTCGTCTGGTAGAACTTGTTTGTTATTTGATATTACGGTGGTTTAGGCATTACTGTTATGGCAACAAAAGTAGGCTACTTGGCGATTTGTCCACTTTAAAATAATGCAAAACGCATATTCCTGCTGGGGGAAAAAAACAATAGAAACGACAGAAATTTCAATGGTTTCCTCTACAAATACCACTACAAAAATGACAAAACATCAGCTTTAACCACTAAAATTTTTTAATGTTTTTTGGCACGCATTCCCTTAGGATTTATTAGATTTAAAAAGCCACTAATAGAAGGAGAACAATTAGCCTACCAGTAGTATCTTCAAGCACCATTACAGTTTCCATTAAAACCAAGTCCCATTATAACCTGTAAAAATATTACACATTCTGTGATTCTCTCTCTCTCTCATTCTCTCTCTCTATATATATATATATATTTAGCATGGATGATTTACATGTTGTGGCAATGCAGTACCATTCAGTTCCACTGTAAATGCCTGACAGTTACCAAATCTATTTTTGTGGTAATCAGCATTATGCCACATGTTGTAGTTTGAGCCTAACTTGAATTGAACACGGAATATTTCTTTAATGTTCCATGCGTTTGGCATATCACATCCAGAGCAGGTCTCAAACTAATGCATTTGAATGCAAGCAAATTAGCACTGTGAGAATAATCCAAGTGTGATTAGACTTTAGAGACAAGGTTTTGTGTGCATGTATATCCACATACATGTTCATTTGTGTGTGTGTTTAACAGGAGGCCTTAAATCCCATCTGGCAGTATAATGCCTCTTGACTAGCTGTTTCAGATATTCTGGGTCATGCCAAAGCTCACAGGGCAGTAATTAAAACGAGGCAGATAATTGGACTTTTTTTGTTACAGATAATAACATAACCCATCTGTTGCTCCAGAAATCCTCTGCGACTCTTTTCTCTCTGTACTCCCACATACATACATTGTACTGGTTCGTATTCCATAGGAAGATTCAAATCAAGAGTCTTGAGACCAGTTTGGCATTAACTGATGAATCCGAGGAGAAGACTACATAGATGAAAAGAGAAATTCAGCTACATGATGAATAAACAAAACACAGCCAACGGCAACAGAGCGTTATACGTCACACTCACACATCAGAATGTTTCTCTCTGTGCCTTGAATTATAAATGCCTCATCATTGATTGTTGAGACTTAATGTCTGTGCCACAGGAGTTGAGGATCACAATTTAATATGCAGGTCAGCTGCTACCATTGTTTTACTATTCTTGAGGATTTTTATAGCTTTAGGATTCTGGGAAACTCAGCCCTGCTCAGCCTGTAAAATATATCACCATATAAATGTGATGTTCCTGAGTGCAGTTACAAGAAAAGAGATTTACAATTGCTAATAATTCATCATTTTAAGTTTATATTAAATATATCCAATATAAACAAAATACAAAATAGATGCTTTAAAAGAATGTAAATAAATGTATTCAAATATTTAGACTGTTTTATGTATTCAGCATACAAATGTGTTCCAACATGTTACATGATAATAGACTTACAATAATTCTCAATTTATAGGGTCAAGTTCAAGATTAATTCTGAATATATATATATACACTATTAACATATAAATGTACTATTTAAATATAAATAAAAACATTAATAAGTGTAAATATATTGGAATGTAAAAGGGATTATTGTTTCATATTACAAGAAAATTTGCAATAATTCATATTTTTAATATACTCTAAAAAGATATGTGAATCCTGGACAAATCATAAGGTTATTTTTTTTAAATATTGTAAAAAAAGCCTTTAAAGATGTCCAAATGAAGTTCTTTGCAATGCAAATTAAATGTAATGTAAATATATATATATTAAATGTAAATAAATTGCTGTATTTGGTTTACACACACACACACAAACACATAAGTGTAATAATAAATGAATGGGATGTTCTTGTGTGCTGTTAGAAGAAAAGAGAATTACAATAATTAATCAAATCATAATTTTATTTTCTAAGATATCTCTCTTTTTTTATTATTAATTCTGGAAAAAGAAAAAGACATATTTAAAACTAAAAACAACAACATTAGAATAATGCATAAAAGGATAGAACAGTAACACCCCAATGACTCTTGCTCCCGATCCATTAAGATAAAAAAAACAGACTCTCAAACCTCAAGATTAAGCTTCTCAAACAATGTTATACAGTACATACATCTTATAGATTTAAAAAGACTTTTCTATAATTTACTTTCTTTAAACAAGAAAAAAAACAATCTTAATAAAATGAGCTGAGTCTGAATGCGTTGGGATGGAGTCTCTGGGTAACTCCGGCCCCATCCCAAGACAACATCCTCCCCTCCTGCTCACACACACAGAGCATCCTCACATCCAGTCTGCTGGCTCCAAGTCAGTATTGCTTCGGCCCTCCAAACACTTGTGTCTTACAGGAGGTAAACGCGCACCAACAGTCCACACAAAAACCTCCCCTCTGCGGCATCAACAGTAGCCTGTATTGTGTGAGACCTGGCTCGGTCTGAACAGCCAAAGTCCACCACCTCCTCCTCCAAACAACATCTGAGCACTGACAAATGGCAGTGGGTGGCCATTGCAACTCTAACACCTGTCATCTTTGGTTAGAATGGAGAACGAACAAGCCCCTTTGTATCCAACCATGGATTACACACTACATGATGAAACATGGAATCAGACCGGCTGGAATTAGGTTTCAGATATTATGTACAAGCCAGTGTTTTCGGAATACAGAATCACTTTGTGCATTAATGGGAGTCAGTTTAACCAGAGAACATACCAAGTGGAGTGGATGGATAAATGTTAACAAGAAAAAAAAAAGAGACAATGAACAGATGAAATCAGATCCCTCATCAAGCAAAGACCTCTGTAATGAATTAATCAAATTAAACGCATTGTTATATGGAATCTAGAGTGAAAGTGCTGCCTACGGTGTTTAAAGGGCAAGAGTGAATCATGGCAGAAAGAGGAAGAGATGTCTAATCTCACTGAAAAGGCATGGCAGTCTTTGATGCTTCGGAAAACCACAAAAGGTTGCAGGGTTCTGCCCTTTAATTTCATTGAGACCATTCAATCGAGATCTATAGCAGCAAGTTCCCTTGTTAATTCACAGTTGAAAAGCTTAGTTTAAAAGAAAGTCACCTCTGAATGATTTTGAATTCCCCCGCTAGTGTTTTTCAAGCTTTTACAATCTTCCTAAAGATAATACAACCTGATAACTTTAAGAGTCATAGTTGCGTCCGGATCAAATCAGACAAACTCCCTTTGAAGACGAGCAGCTTGACTAGAGACAAAAATAGGTTTCAGATGACCTCACTGTTAAGCGTTTATTGCTAGTTCTAATCTTTAAACCTACCCACAGCTCAGAACCTTACTTTTCATTTTTCATTAAACCATGTGCCCCTAACAAGAAATCTGAAGTTGAATTAAAAAAGGGAAATTCTTTATTATCATTAAAAGGAGACTTAAATGATGTGCTCTGCTTTGAAACGATTTGCTTAAACATAACAATCAACAAAGAGACAGTAAGAGGGTAAATATGCGTGATTATAGCTTGAGCTAAATTTCAAATGCCAACAAGAAAGGAGTAGCATTTCCTTGGTAGAAACATACTTGACGTCAGGCTAAAAACGAGAAAAACTGGTTGCGTGTTGTGTGCCACAGGATTCAGAAGTGCCATCTGTTTTTACCTCTGACTGCTACCTGCATTATGTGAATTGTTTGTTTTTACACGATTCGACCATTTATTAACCCAAAGCCCGTTCAAAAGGTTCAACAACCTGAATGTGGAAATGCTACGCCGAAGATCTGGCTTTCGGAAAGTCCCGACAAGATAATGAAATCCTTGATCTTTCTACTGGCCCAACAGTTTAGAAACATGATGTATGGATCTGGACGTGAATGTACTCCATATCATGTCATCCCAAATGTGATGGTTTCATTGAAATATGATGATGAGCGAGCAGCCCTACCCGTTTCTTTCACCTCAGGATGCTATGGACACCCTCACATGCTGAGAAGAAAGGAAAGAACAAAAGCCACAGTCCCAGGATTGAAGCTTTCCCTGCCTGGAGCGGTGTAGATCATCAGGTGTCATCTTATCCCAAGCTCAGTTCATTGGAAGGGAACGTCTGTGCATCAGACAGACACACTCACACCGTCCAGAGGAAGCCAAATGGGTAAACGAATGAACGAAGATGCAGAGGTGGGCATTGTTGCGCCCGTGTAGGATGCTTAAAAACTTAATCCTGAAATCCTCCATCAAACAACCGGCTTATTCCATCCTGCAGGGTCAGCAAGGCTAGAAAATTTGCCAGGCTCTGACAATGAGCTATTTTAGGCTGCCTGATGAGAAGTGGGAAGTGAAGATCTCTCAGGCTGAGGCATCATGGGAACAGGTCAGAGATGCAAACGCTCAACTGACAAATGAATTGTCAGATATTAAGAAACACCATCAGGTTGGAGGTACAGGACAGGGTCTGGCTTCTTTCCTTTGGACTGAAACGGCAGAGGAATTCGTCCATCCTTTCTTGCTCCAGAGAAATTCCCCTTCCATCCCCCAGAGTTCCCATGCGCACGCATACGTACACACATGCACACTCACATGTACAAGGAGATGACAAACAAAGGGAGAAAAAAAGAAAACATTTGAGAAGACAAATCTGAGCAGCGGAGTATGTGTCAAGCTGCTCCAACAGTAACGTTGTCCATACAAAATGGCAGCCTTCAATAAGTTACTGACGCATCCATCTCGCTCTCGCTTGGACAGGGAGATGGTGGGATGACAAGAGGGAGACAGAGGAGAGCTTAGGCGTGTTGTGCGGCCAACTCCTGCCCGATGAAACGACGCAGGCGTTCCAGATATTGGCTGTACAGTTCGATGTCGTTGTGTCCGGCTCCTTCCACCCACAGCGGCTCCACGGCTTTGGGGCAGCGCTCGTACAGGGCCAGGCCATGGGAAAAATCTATCACCTCGTCCTCTGTCCCATGGATGATCAACACTGGAGATGTGATTTTAGACACTTTCTCAATGCTGAAACAAACGAACACAGGGTTTTAGAAGAAATGCAGAGGAAAAAAAAAACATGACTTCATTAATAGACAAGAAAAGCTCATTTTATAATTGACATCAATGAAACGACATAAATTAATTTCAGCTATAAATCATTTTTCAGTAGTATGATCACAGCTCAAACTGTAGCTTTCCAGTAATTTACTGTTCTAATTTATTAGTTGCATTTAATTTGTATATATATTTCATCTGTAATAATAGAATACACACTACTACTGGTTCAGCATGTTTATGTGAGAAATGAATACTTAAATTTAGCAAGGGCCCATTTAAATTTATCAAAAGTGACCATAAAAACCATTTATAAATGGGAATAAAATGTAGATACATGCTGTTCTACTATATTTGCAACATTGATAATTAAAAGAAGTTTCTTGAGCAGCAAATCAGCATAATAAAATGATTTCTGAAGAATAATGTGACACTGACAAAATTCAGCTTTACATCACAGGAATAAATAACATTTTGAAATAGAAATATTTATTATTTTAAGTTGTAATAATAATAATAATGTTTCACAATATTACTGCTTTTATTCTAAATTTAAATAAATAATAAATAATAACAACAATTACAAACTGTTATGTAGCTAACTACAAGTGCAGTGCATGTGTTGCATGCATGTGTTCATGTGCGGGTGCCAGCAAACTAAACAGCTGCCTGCCAAATACATAGCATTTGTGCGAGAACAGTGGTGGTTTTGACTGAAGCTGTATGGCGACCATGTGTTCTGCTACACTGGCACCGAGTGACACCGCCCACCGAGTGTAGCCAACCTCCCTCCACTATACCTTTGTCAAAGCCGACATGCATCGATGAAAATGATTGTAATGAAACTTGAAGAATAATAACTCTTATTCCCTTTAATCAAGAGCTGAAGGTCTAATATTAAGATTGAAAAATGCTCTGCATCTATATATTTCAGTCTGTGATAGTCAACAAACAAGGAGCTCAATACAATCTCCGGCAACAATCCACATCACAACACACTCTGTTCGCTCTCGCCAAAACCGAAACCCAGTGAATCGCTCATAAATAGCTGCAATCTGTGCTGGCCATGACAAGGCAAATCATCAGCTCATAAACAAACCGCGATGATGATGCCCTGTCAATCCTCCAATATAATAGAAGCAGCACACAAATAATTGAGGACACATAGGAGCCCAACGTTTTTGCTACTCACTTGGGAAATGCGTCAAAGCAGTAAGTCTTCTTAGTTTCGGGGAAGGCTACCCTCATGCCAGAGGTGAGAGGGGAGTGGAGAATCACAGCCGCGCACTCGTATCGTGATGCCAGGTCTACTGTGGGCACCGTGCCAATGCTCTGTCCATACAGGATAATATTCTCTGGGCTGATGCCATATCTGTTCAAAAGAGGGGAATCACAAGCCAATTGAATGTCATATAACAAACAAATAACATGTCTCATGTCAACGTGATTTGCAGCCTATTAACACCAAAACCAGTATGAATTGCAGATTGCTGGGGGAAAAAAATTTGCCAGAACTGAGTGTAGTGCGAATTTTCATCAGCCTTTGAGAATATTCACAGAAAATTGTGCTCTGTTCGATTCTGGTTTGCATTACACTTAATGGTTTCTAACTGATCCTATTAAGGATTCTTTTAGCACTTTTAAGAAAGGCTTTTATGGGCTAAGGAGATTTTTTGTGATTATTTTAGGTTGCATAAAGTAATTTCACACATAAATCGTTAGTTACATTTTAAATATCCTAATGCTTTCACTTGTGATCAATCTGCAGATGCAAACAAACATGCAAATTCAAAAGCCATCAGCTTTTCAAATTTGATCGCGACCCCTAAGGTGAATACGACAGATTAATCAAAAGCGTCAGTAGCAGCAGATCACTTTCCGACATGTGCATAAAGTAGGTAATTTGTACAACATGTAGGCAACATGTAGGTAATTTTCATCTCTTTATGCTTGGGATATTATTTTTGTTGAAATGAAACGTTGGTTAATATTGACCAATGTGCACCGTTGTGCGCAACATTTGTATATTCTAACCTCTTCTGAGGATAGTGGGGGTCATGAGTCACTGGCACGGTTATTTTGGGGGGGGGGGGGGTCGCGAGCGGAAACGTTTGGGAACCCCTGGTTTGGATCATACAATAAGACGCAGCACTGTAAACCTTTAACTCTACTACAGTCATGCAGTTGTTTTGGTTGCGCCCTGGTATTGATTTCATGCCTCACCGTGAGCGTAGAGCCTGCCACGCTGCATCTATATCTGCATACAAATTCTTTTCCGAGGGCTTCCCTGTACTGACCCCGTAGCCGGAGTAATCATAAGAGAATATGTTACAGTTGATGCGAGTGCCCAGGCCGATATAGAAGCTGCTCATCTGTCCTAGATCCACTGCGTTACCATGGGAGAACAGGACAGTAAACCTGAGGAGAGAGACAGACAAAAGGGAACGATGGGATTTGTAGTACAAAGTCACACTCTAGTATGCTCATTAAACTATTTCAAGGTCTGACTCAACATCTAAGTCAAAACGAATCCACAAAGAGACTTAATAACCTGTAATTTCACTCACTGAATCACTGGGCATGTAGGCACATTTGCAGTGAGCCTGAGCTCGATAGGCCTTGGGGAACAGTTTCATAACTAACACGGGTGTGTGCGTGTGTGTAGAATCATATAATACCAGAGTTTCCAAATCCAAAGGCAAAAAACCAAACAAAAAACCTGGCTGTATGTCAAAGTATTATTTTAGTACCACTTCTTATGTAGTATTACTAAAATAATAATAGTATTATTTTAATATTTGTGTGTTTTCAGTTTCATTTTAATTGTAGTTTCAGTCATTTTTGAAGTACTTCTGTGCATTAATGATATTCTGGTTTTAGCAAAATTAGTACTTCAACTGATTTTATTTTATTTATTTTTTCCCAGCAAATAATCATAATTTTATACTGCTTTATTTCAATTAAAGAAACCTATTTAGTAGTTTTAGTTAACAGCAATAAAAATATGATAAAAGCCTTCCAAAAACATATTACCAGGTACTTGGTGTAGTCAAGACATTCACAGTATATACCATAACAAGAACAACTGTACTCATCCTATGAAAATTGAAGAGGAAATAAAGCAACAAAGGAGCAAGTGAGCATAACAGTGGGAATAAAGTGGCGCGTGACAAAGAAAGAATGCGTCCAGGAAGGAGTGGCTTCTGGGTAAAGATAGCAGACAAACTCAGAGAGGGAAGCAGGAAATGGGACAAAGGAAATTTGAAAAATAATGAAGGAATGTAAATGACCCATGGGAGGAAAAAGTGGGTCCATCAGGGGAAACGTGACATTTTAAGTTCAACATATATTATTGTTTAAACTAATAATAATAATAATAA
>JAUMHI010000046.1:6188250-6214903 GCA_032359435.1 Enteromius unitaeniatus
TAATAATAATAATAATAAAAAGAAATCACAACTCATCCAAAAAGGCATTCATCCTACCTGGCAGAGGGGGCACAACGGATATACATGCAGCCCACTCTGTTCCCCCTACTAGATCGAGTCAGAAACACTTCCGTGGCATCCAGTTCCCGTTGGGAATACTGGAATTCTGCCCGCTCTGTGAGGTGGAGCTTCCAGCGTCCCTCTCCTGGAGCATTCCCTCCCCCTACCGAACTCCCACCACCGCTACCTCCTCCCCGGGACCGGAGGCCTGTCGTCCCCGTGGGTCCAGCCGGTACTGGCCCGGCCTCCAGATCGGGCAGGAGGGCATAGGTAGGTTCAGGGGGCAGAAAGGCAAGCTTGGCAGCAATACGGCTGGGGCAGGGGGGGCAACAGAACAGGCAACACAACTCACTCACAGAAAGGCCATTCATTTTCAGCTGAAAGAGAGATGACAGGAGATGGTGGTCAATACATGCAACACAAAACATTTAACATTATGCATTTTTCTTCTTACATTACTTCAGTTTGTACTACTCTGTAGTATATAGTATATTATATTTGGAGTAATAATAATAAATGACATATTATTATTATTATTATTATTATTATCATCATCATCTGACACCGCTGGTCATGTGATCTCAACATGGCAGCACCCATGAGGGGGAGACCCTCTCAGCATACTTTAAAAAAATATTTACAGACTACTAATATGATCTCATGAGAATGCATAATTTTAAAGACATTTCAGATTTTTCTTTCTGTTAAAAACATATATCATAACTAACTTAACATCTAATCTACAGAGCAATCATTTTAAAAAATACTACATTCGAGCTCCTTTTCAAAAATAGAAATAAGACAGAGCTTATATAAAATAGATAGCTAGATGGCAAAAGCAACTACTAAAGCTTAACAAGTAAAAAGCTCCAACAGTAAACAAATGGTTAATAAGTAATACCCAGGTAGAATTAACTCAGGCATTCAGTAAACCTATCTCCCAGCTATACGGTCCTCTCAGCTTAAAACTGATAGTCTATCTGCTATTTGACACTGTATAGACTGCAAATATAAATAATATATATTGCCGTTTTAAGAAGCTCCAGTAAAATATCCACCAGTGGTCACATCAGTCCCAACAGACCCGCTCACCGCTAACTCAACATTCACACTTCATTTCAGCTGCAAACGAACATTACATTGCTAACAAAGACATGAATGTATATATCTGTCCACATACGTGTCGTTCTCTTGACCACAGCCTGCCAAAGCCGGATTTCTTGATATTTTCACACCTCTGTCGCTAAGTAGCTAGCTCGTAGTGAGGGGGTAGGGGGGAGTTAGCCAGCTAGCCAGTCAGCTACGACTCCTCTCAGACAACAAATAAAGGCCTGGACGCCGCTGAGGACATGTCTCATCCGGAAATAAAAAGCCGAGCCCTCCAGGAATAAACTCGATTTCTGGTTTGTCGTTGCGAGTTGACTCCCGGCTACCGTCCTGGCATGTAATAATCTGCTGGTATAGGCTAATAGAGCTGTGTTTTTTCCACTCCAGTCAAAGATGTTTGTTAGCCTTCCCACTCTTCATTGCGTCTCGGCTTGAAGTAGGAGGCGCTGTGGAGGTGTGCATAGATTAAAAACCTGTTGGTTTGGTTGGTTTTTAACAAATTGATCTATATAAAAAGACAAATTATTATTTATAGATGATAGCCTTTATAAAATGTACTGATTTTAACATGTATCATGTATGTTTTTTCAATATTTTTAATAAATAAAAATTATTCTTTGTCTTGATTGATTCAAGAGATAATGCATGGTATGTTACATAAAAAATTTTTGTATTTACAGAAATAATAATCAATATATTAACGTTTAACATGCTGTCTCTCAATTTGCGTACAGTAATAAATTAAACAGTAATAATAAATTTAAATTTACAGTAATAAAACCTTTCAAAATCGAATGTATATTTACAAAAGGAACATCCTTGCCAACCATCTACTACCGTAGTTAGCAAAATGTTTATCTTTGCTTTTAAAATAAAAAAATTACAGACCTTTTTTTAAAGATATCTGTTATCGAGAGGCATGTAACCAATCAGATGGCCCGCTTAGTCGCACGTGACTCGACGAGTCCTCCGTGCGGAAATCGAACAAAGTGGATTACATTCTTCATGTTAAAACGTCCTCGTTCTTCACTGGACCGCATCCGGAAATTACGCTGACGAGACATCGAGGGAGGAGCATCCCAGGAACTTCTGTCAGATCTGCTGGCATAGCAATGTAAAATCTGCCAGACAGCTGATGATTACAGCCATGCAAGAGACATCTACCAAACACTCTTATTTTAATAAAGTTGTTTATGTGCATTGCATAACTTTTCTTGACATGTTTATGAAAGCATAATTTACTTAAAAGGTTGCTACAAACGTAGCTTTTATGGCGTGTTTAATAATTATAAAAAGTTGTTTTTAGTGCTGCTGCTGCTATGTTTTTGTAGAGAAGAGATTTTTTGGCACTTCCAGGCAGAGAGAACTACGGTTTAATATAGACCAAAACTGAAAAGAAAAAAACACTCCTTCCTTCTTTCTAAAGCCTAACTTGCAATGTGTAAATGAACGGAACGGAATCATGCGGTCACATTAAATCTAACGAACCCATTTAGACCCAGTGACTAAAAGCCACAGACAGTAGCCAGTTTTTTGTGGTGAAAAAGGCTGAGGCGGGCAGCTGCCCATGCAGCAATAAAACAGTGCGATTCATATACAGACACTGGAGATTTTCACTGCTTATAGATCTTATTTACAGTACTTTAAGTAAAAAAAAATGAAGATACACTAAACTCTTAAAAATAAAAGGTCCCTTGTTGGTATTAAAACATTATTATGGAGTCCATGATACTATTAAGTAGTCTATAACTATTATATAACATAATATACAAGTATTGTGTCCAAAAGCTACAATTTAAAGTTAAAGGTTTTTACTTCATTAGATATTTACTGATTGACTGAAGTTGTTTAGAACCTCATAGTGACGGCACCCATTCACTGCAGATCTATTGGTGAGTATGAGTGATGTAATGCTACATTCTCCAGATCTGTTCAGATGAAGAAAGAAACTCCAACATCTTGGATAGCCTGAGGGTGAATACATTTTCAGAAAATTCTTTTAACACCCATTAAATATTTAAACTTTTATTTATACATGGAATATTTCCAATTTTTTCCCCCAAGGTGCTTTCTAGTGCGATCTTTATTTTTATGGGAATCAATGTTTATTAACCTTTTGGAACCAAGGTTGCTTCTCAAAAGTTGTCCCATCTAAGCTGATATGTACCCCTTGTGTATCTGTTTAATAAGAATAAGCTTAAAGCATGGTAATTAAATGTATTACTGTAATGTAATACTAAAATTGTATTTCAAAACAACACTTTTTTTAATTTTAAGATTTACTGGGTCCTCCAGATGAGGGCCACTGGGCAAACATATCCCCCAAATAAAAGAACCACACAAGACATTGTGTAAATTTAAAATAAACTTTGTGATTTTATTGGTTTTATACTTACTCATACACATCATACAATCCTAAATTTAAAAAGAAAACAAAAAGGTATCTGGTGGTGTCTCTGGGGGACTGGGCACGCTGGTAAATTAATTGATGAATGCTGGTTAACGTATTGCCAAACACGCCTGAGCTGAAACTCACATCACCCATCCGAATGTTCTGATGAACTACTGGGAGAATAATCAATCTTGACACCTTCACTAAAATAAAGGCAATTCTTCTTTTACATGCAAGGAAAAAGTCACTTCTCTTTCTTGCTCAATAACACGCAATGAAGGTGGTTACTCATTGCTAGTATTGAAAGGATAACGCACTGGCATACAGTGCCAACGGTCTGATAAGACACTGAAGGCAACAACAGAGGTGACCGACTGGCTTTTAACCCACCGGAGATTCATAGTCAAGCGGTTGACTACATTCACAGTTTTGTGCCCACCACACTACAACAATCTCACCAGGAACTGGAGTCTAGCATTCTCATACACCGTATGTATCCCTACACTCAAACCCTAGAAAGGTAGGATTATCCTCCAGCAAGCGGCGAAGACAGAAAGCGTGAGATCCAAACCCTCATTAAAAGGCTGTCAGGATGCCGGCTCAGCCAAGCATGGCGTGTACACATGCCAGCTCACTGAGCCACTTACACCTTTCACAAAAGCCCTCTTGAGCTGGCAGCCCCACTGAGGATAATGCTGCAATCACAGACGGTGCTAATTAAAGCACAGGTTATTTTCTTAATAAAGCAGCAAGGTCATTACCGGGACTTCAAATCGGATGCATCCACCAAAGTTCTGGGACTGTATAAGAATCAAGGAAAAATGTGCACATCAAGAGACATAATGAGGGAAGATTCCTGGACAACATTAAGGATAAATACAAAATGGTTGTTTCAGCCCTTTTACAAAAGAAAAGAAGAAAAAAAAAAAAAAACACCCCACCACAACCAGCACAGAGAGACAATATTTCACTCAATGGATGACAGAACACCACAGCGCACATTTCTCCGTACGTATGGGTAGTTAATAAACACTACATACACACAAAACATGTTTTTTTTCCTGTTGTACCTTTCCTGTTCTTTCCAAAACCTTAAACATTCTATTTTAGAATGGCAGCCACATATTTACATTAGAATCCTGTTCATTTGGAAAGCAGGCTTTATTCGCCCATGCAATAGGACGTTTGTTTTACATTCGCGTTGCAATGTTAATGTGGCTGTAGCAAACTCTGCATTCGGCCTAATATTTGTGCAAGCATGCAACGTTTATCTGTTGGGGAAGTGTGTGTGTGCATCTTCCACTATGAGCTGTATTAATTGTAAATGCATGTTTTTGAAACGAAAAGGCGTCGCCTAATAAACAAATTAGTAGCCGGTTCCATTAGCATCATTCATTGGTCTGCTGGTGGTTAACGAATACCTTGCTCTCGGGCAAAGGTCAGAAAAGTTCATCGCTGGCGTGCATTAGCAATAATGGGCCTGCTAGTTTCTGGAAAGCACCATGGATACTACACTAACTGCACTTTTTGTTGGGTTTGTGCGAAGAAACTGAAGAACGATCTTGTGCTTTGATTCTGAAAGCCTAATCTAGTATGACAACTCCATCAGGACCTTTTTTAAAAAAGAAAATGCATATTTAAATAGAAATGTCATTAAGGGATAATCTACTGGATTTTTTTTTGGACACATGCTTCCAATCCTCCAGTACCAACCAACCAAATGATAATACAAAATAAATAGAATGCAATCACACAATTCAAGCTACGTACAATATATTAATATAGATCTTCTGATGCCATACACTCATTAAAACAGAAAAGAAAAGAAAAAAATCCCTCAGTTACTCGCTTATGTCAAGGCTCTTGCTACACCCCACCCTCCCCCCTTCAAACCCTATCTGATAACTATTCATGCACCCAACATTAGCATGATAAGTCAATATATAAAAGAGAAATATTTTTTTAAAATGCACAGGCTGGGATTTGACATGTCGGGATAAATCAACAAAATAAAGAAAAAAAAGAATAACACAGTAAAAGAATTTTACACGGGTAAATGTGGGAGTAGTCATTAAAATCTATATTCTTCAATGTTTTGCAATATCAGAGAAATTCCCTCTCGATATCCCACCCCACCCACCCTTTCCAATCAGACTCCTAAACCCCCATCTCAGGGCTCCTATAAAAAAATAATATTAATATCCTAACAAAAATCAATGCCAGGGTAAAAACTAAAAAGTTCACCCTCCCCCCCGGTGCACATGGATGCCCACCTGACAACCAATCCCTCTTCTCCCTGACTCTCTAGGGAAAAACAAAAAAAAAAAATTAAAAAAAGAAAAAAAAACCCACTCACACATCTTTCAACCTGTCACACATTCGCTCACACACACCTCTACACCGGCCCTCTGGGAGAGACAGGGAGACGATAGTTTAGGGAGTGGCCAAGCAGGGGCTGTACCCTACAACCCCACCCACCTTATCCTACAATGAAGACATGAACCCAGTTTAGAATGGTGTTATTCAGCGCCATGGTTCCAAAACTTGCAGGTCAAACAATTTTTGCTCATTTAGCTGTCAGTCCTCATAACTTCTGAATCTTCTCAGCTACCACGATGGGGTTCTCCTTGCGAATGCGGGCGGCAGCGGCTCCTCGGTAGTCGTAGGGACAGTCATGTTTGTCAGAATAACGGTGGATAGCGCAAAACAGGTTACCGCAGCGACAATCAAAGCCTACAGAGACAAAGGAAAATTTATTCAGTCTTTTAATCGGTCATGTTTTAACATTAAGGTCTCTAAAGAATAAGCAGGATACCAGAAGGACCATGTGAAATGCAGCAGTAACTTGCTACAGATACAAACTATGGCGAACAAACTCAAATTGACAAAAAACATTTTTACTACCTATACTCAAACTACAGTTTAAAAGTTTGCTTAAAAAAACTTAGTAAAAAATTATAAATGGTTTAAATTTTTATTTTTGTATATTTTGAAATGTTTGAAAAGTTATTTCTTTGATGCCAAACCTGGATTTTCAGCATCATTACTCCAATCTGCAATGTCACAGGATCCTTCAGAAATCGTTCTAATTTGATGATTTGGTGCTCAAGAAAAATGTTGTATTATTATCAATGCATTTGCATGTAGGGAAATCGTATGTGTGAAAGAAATTGGAATAAGACTAAACAAAAAGAAATAAATATTTGTTCTGAAACAGAACTAAGTGAGATTGCCTGCTGACTCCCTCAACTAAAGCAGGAAAATAAACAGCTTAGTAGTAAATATTTTTTATACTTTAAGTTTAAAAACCAGCTGAAAGTTCAAGCCCTCATTCACAAAACAAAAAGTTTCTCCCATGGTTCTTACCCGTGAGGCCAACTTTTTTCCTACAAGTAAAGCATCGATTCTTCTTTTTGTTCTTGTCAGGTGTCTGATCTCCATCTGAGGAAGCCTGTGCAGCTTCCCCTGCTGGCCCTGTGATTAAAGACATGGTCAGCTTTTCACAGATCACTTCTTAAACATAATGAATTTACAAACATCTGTGGATACATGAGACACCCGACACTCAGATAAATAATTTAACAAAAGACCAGCATTCATCAGTCTACCCATAAAATGACTTGAAAGGAGAGCTTTCATTTAGATAGGGTTATTCCAAGATTCATAATAAAATAATAAAGTGTTTTTAAATAATAAAGAATAATAAGACATTTATAAAAATACAATTAATGTACAAAATTAATCAAAAATTAATCGTAATCGACATTGAGAACCTATAATCGATCAAATTTTTCCAGGACGATTATTTTAATTACCTTCCTTTTAAAAACAATACTGCGTGTGGAGTCACATGACTCGCTCCGTTACGTTACCCTACGTGCACAACAGACACGACTTGCACGAATAAATCACGCTATTCATGCGTAGTTGGACGCTTGAACATTTTAAGTTTACTCGCGTGAAATTCGCTTCTCTATTCTGCCAGGCGGATCCAGTGCCTGTACATCGCAAAGGATATGACTCCTTTGGCTGCAGCTGTGCGAAGCGGGTTTAAACACCTCATTAAAACTCTAGACAGAAGGAACATAACCTAAAAAAGTTAACATGCTCATGTTTCTTAGAAAGAACTTAGAGTAAATTCATGTTCATATAGTGACATGATACTAAGACCACCTCATGCTACCGTGTTTAGCAGAGTTCTATTTTCATTACAACAGTCTGTTGTTTACATTTATACATTGCACATTAAAATATTTGTTTACAGAAGATGCAAGAAATGCACTGTTTAAAATATTATTAACAGGATATACAAGAGTTATATTATTTAGACGAGATACTGCTTATTTTCTACTTTTATTAAGAAAAACATTGAAAATAATTTATTTTTACTTTTTTATAAGAACAAAGTCAGTTAGTTTTAGGCAATGTGTGCTTTAATTTCAGTTGTTCAACATTGATGTTTAATAAATAATCATAGATAGAAGAGCGTGTTTCCTTCAATTATTTTAAAATCAAGTAATGCACCCTTCATTCAAAAATCTCTCACTTGTATTATGTGAGCATATTTACTGTACAAGATTTGTCAGTGAACTATGAGGGCAAAAAAATAAATAAATAAAATAATCGTTCATTAATCGTAATCGAGTTAAAATGTTCAATTAATCAAGATTCTAATTTTAGGCCAAATCACCCAGCCCCATTTTAAGGAACAAGCCATTTCATGGTTTCAGTTGAGACACAATTTTTGTGCGTTTATTTATTTGAATGCTATTTCAGCAACAATGGCTGTATTCATGGTAACATTATCAGAATTATTTCAATACATCATATACTATAATAGAACATTTTTCTAGAAGCAATCACTACACAAGAACATACAAGTAACAACAAAAGTACTGATAAAATTCTACTTTTTAAAATTATCTTTAAAGGAATAGTTCACTCAAAAATGAATATTCTATCATCATTTGCTTAAGTAGTTAAAAACCTGCATGAATGTCTTTGTTCTGCTGAACACAAAGGACGATATTTGTAAAAATTTGTAACCAGGCAGTTTTAGCAATAAGCGGTTTTGGGTCACCATTGACTTCCCTAGCATTTTTTTCCTACTATAGAAGTCAAGGGTGACCAGAACAGCCTGCTTACAAACATTTCTCAAAATATCTTCCTTTGTGTTTGGCAGAACAAAGAAATTCACTATTCAACTTCAACTACTTGAGGGCAAGTAAATGATGATTCATTTTTGGGGACCTATTCCTTTCAGTACAGACTAGAATAATTGCATACAATGTGCATATATGAGACAGAAGACCTGTGCTTTTAGATGAGCCCTCCTCCTCTTCCTCCTCTACTTCTGCTCTGTCTGAATCAGTGGTTGCTGTGTCCTGGGAGATGCTCATAGCCGTCATCTGCTGGGTTACCGGGCTGGGCGAACTACTGCATAAACACAATCCAACCAAATACAGGGGTTATTAGTTATAATTCCTTCCTCATAAGCAGCTTGTGCTAATTAAGAGATTACCTTGTACCAATTCAAGTATGAACTGTCTCAGATTTATAAAGGAAAACTACCTAGACGTTCGTTCTTCAGGTGGGGTAACGGCTTCCGTAGTGGGTACCAGGGCTGACTCCACCGTTACCGCAGATGCCCCTGGGGAACCGACAGGAGATGTGGCAGCTGAAAAAAAATGGAGGAAACTTACAATTAACTTACGCTTAAACTCGTAACTGAGTGAACACGTTTGATTCCTAGGTTCATGTAAATCTATCTCTCAGTATCCTACCTTTCTCACCTGGGGGACTGTTTCGCCCCCCTCCTTGTTGTCTCTGCAGATGTTCCTTGTAGCAGACAGAACACATTCCATTGGTGCGAGGGTTACCATAGAAACCGCATCCCATAGTGCAAAGCATTGGCACCTGCGTCTGATTTGTCTCCTGAGCCATGCTGTTTAAAAAGGGGGGGTAAGGGGGACGGGAGAGGGCAATCCTAGAATTCAGATTTAAAAATTAGTATTACAGAAGCATAATTTGTCTTAAAGTGGCTTGACACATAATTAACAGGCTTGATAAATCAATTTTCCATTAAACCTTGATTCGACTGACAATCCAAACATTATACATGTGTTAAATTACATGAAGTTTTCTAAAACCACATGATAGGTTTATGGGAATACAGCATACGATTCATTATTACACTTTTGTTGTGCTTTTTTTGTCCTTTCTGTGGTTTGATACCCTATGGTCACTGTGTTGTTGTATGGAAAATATTCATATTCATCACTATTCCTCTGTAGAAATAAATAGAATACAGGTTTGGAATGACATGAGGGGTGAATAAGCAATGACACAAATTTTATTGTTGAGCAAAACTATTTGTTTTACACTGTAGGTCGTCCTACAAAAAGAGCAACGTTAATAAGCAATATGTAACTGGTATAGAGTTAGGGTTTGGTTTAGGGTTAGTTGCTGATAACTAGGCATAATTTAACTTTAGTAAGTACTATAAACACATGAAAGGTGTAACAAGGACACTTTAAAATTATGTGTGACCAACTTAAACACATTAAAGTTATGAATATATAATCCCTGGTTTATAGCACATGCCAAATAATGTTAAAATGTAACTAAGCGCATTATATTTAATATCTTTTGTGCTCTTTAATTTGCTTAAAAGACTTTAAATTAAAATAATGTTTATTTACTCTTGACACGGCTGTATAATTTTATTTAAGAAAGACAGAAGTTAAGACAAAGTTTGCCAATAAAAATGGTGAAACTGTTTAATGTTGTTGAATTCAGTGAGCAAAAACCCAACTTTAAACCCTTTGACTTATTTGTTGGTGACCCTGCCACAGGCTGACAATATGCTGCACGAAAACAAAAGTTCCTTTGTTTGTTCGCGTTTTGTTTCCCAAACAAGCAAAGAATGATCCAGGTTACTGAAACCTTAACAGCCTGCTAAAACAAATGACGATTTACAATCCGACAACAGTTGCGCTTCAACTCGAATAAATTACAGCAAGTACGTGTTTAATGTTGAAACAGTAGTTTACCTTAACCGTCTGAAAGGCGTCTTACCAAATTAACGGGGAATAAACAAGGTTATTCTGGAGCATGTCCAGGAAAAATCAGCTGAGAGCGGCTCCGCAATTAGAAAAACATGTTGTCTTTGACCCGAGGACCGCGACAAACAACAAATCGACTTAGTGTCAGCGTCAAAACGACATCGAAAGAGAATATTTTCCTTCGAAAGTAGCCAATATTACGCACAAATGAACGTGTTAAAATCGCTGACCAGATAAAAGTCGTTTTGTTTGTGATATCCATCTAGCCAGGCTAACGCGCTAGCTCTGCTAACGGCTAGCTGACGTGATGGCACGCGCACAAAACGGACAGCTGGGACCTCGAGACCGTCCCACGGACACTTGCGATGGATTAAAACCCCCGTCCGCTCAAATATTTACCCGTATTTCCGAGTGATTGAGAAGAAATCGACGACCTTGATCCACAGAAACTGACAGAGTAGGTTCCTGCTATGCGTGTGCGGCCTGCTCCTCTCGACGTCATCTGGAACAACGGGCGTGACGTCACCAGTAGCGCAACAATTCATTTTTTGGCCATCATCGAAACCTCATCACACTTCCCCCAGTCCACTTCAGTTCACACCAGCAATTCTGCCAAGCATTTATATGGCATGCCGTATATTTGGTCGAAACAAAAATTGTTTGGTTGAAAATGCAAATATATTAGGGAAGGCAAAACGCTCATGTGCAGTTTATTGGAATGTGTGTGCTTTCATTTTCAAGTTCAGTGTCAAAGCTTCCTATTTCAGTTCTATTCTCTGTGAATTATTCAACTGCATCCACATGTTGCTGTAGTATTACATTCACAGTGTATGAGGTGTTAGCCTATTTTCGCTTGTTTCATTTCTCTCTCTCTCTCTCTTCAGAACATTTGACTTTATCATTATTTTTTTACCAGATAGAATCTATTTCATCACTCCACAAATCAGAAAATGTTGTCAGCAGCAAGAATAAATATATGTTTATGTTTTAGGGAATAAATCACAGCGAATGATTAACATTAAGAACCTTCAGAATATAGACTGGAATAAAAGAGGTCAAGTTATGGTCAAGGTGAGACTTCTAGATCACTGCATGAGAAAAACAAAAACTTATTTTGCTGAAACAGCCTTTGAATAAATGCAAACTGATAAAATATAAATCAATTAAATAAACACTTAAATGTGTATTTTTAAAATGTTTTCTTTTACAGTAGTCTTAAAGAATACATTTTTTGGAGGCGAAAAACCCCACCAAAAATGACCAGTGCATGAAAAATGATTACAGACAATGTTTTGTCTGTAGTGTCTTCCAAGAGCAAAGATACTCCCTTTAAAAGAGCACTTTCTTCTGTGATATAGCTTATTATAGTTTATTATCAAATATGACCTCTTTTTAGAATCCTTAATATTTGCCCAGGAAGCAAAAACAAACGGTTGTTATGCAAGAATGATGATATGAAAATCATGTATTACAAAACCAGTGAATTATGCATGGTTTGCTTTTATTCAGAAAGTACATGTATTCAGTATTTAAGTAGCACAAACTTTTGAATGCTACACTGCATTATATAAAACTTTTTATTCTCTACCTGGCACTGGTTTCAAAGCTTGGTTCAGAATACTGACATTGATGAAATGTTAATTTGCCATTTCATGTTCATTATAGGCTACTGTACTATAAACAATTTAGTGTGGATCTAAAGTTAATACTAGTAACATTTTTAAAATGAGAATAGTTACAAGATAAAACAATGTGGACCATATATTAACCGACTGCATTAAAACATCAGTTTTAAATTGTGCATGTTTTCAATCTCTTTTCTCTGTTATCTGTGGTGCGAAAGGTCCAACCAGCCAATTGAGAGGAGAGTTATTGACAAGGTACTCCACGGCTCCATCTAGAGATTGTCGAACCTGTTAAAGGATGAAAATATACATTACACTTTCAAAATTTTACATACATTTTCACAATACAATAAAAAACAGAACAGATCTCAACGTACAAAACTGCATACACCCAGATTGACTATACCTGGCCGATCTGCCGCCGTGTCTGTTCTAAGAGAATGGGTGTGAGTGTTTTGGTGCTGCTCAGTGATGCCTGGAGTTCTCCAGCTGTATGTCGAGCATTCAGAAGCTGTTCTTGCACAGTGCCTGGGAGGCCCTGTACACTAGACACAACCCCGGAACATGCCGCCTTGAGCTGATTACTCAAACCCTGTACCATCGTCAGGGCTCTCGACTCCAGCTCCTGTGAGGAGGCATCCACATGTACATGCTGAGAATGTGTCTGATGGACAGTCTGCTGTAAGACGTATGAATAGTCAGATACAACTATTGTACTGCATGCCAAGTAAGATACAAATGGTACCTCTTTTGTTGTATCCACCTCTGTCTCAGCTGTTTTCTCCAGCAGTTCTTTGGGCTGCCCTTCTTTCCATTCTTTCCATCTCTGCAGTAACTGCTCCGGAGCGCCTCCTAGTTGCTGGTTGGCACTGGCCAAGGTAACCCGGGCACTTTCCAGCAGATCCATAGTGCTGGTCATTTGAGTCACAGCTGTATGCGTAGTGTCTCTGGCTTTGCGGGCCCTGATGAGAGACTGCTCAAGCGCCCTCTCCCGAACTTTGGCAGACAGTTTACCCAGGCGGACAAAATAGCTGGGTGTAGTAGTTACTACGAATCCTTCATCCTCACCTGGTCTTGGTTCAGCCAGTGCAGCTGTAGGCAGAAACACAACACTGGTGTACAATAACTAAAGTTTGCTCTAAGCTTAAACTAAATGCTCACCAAGACTACATTTATTTGAATTTAAAATACCATTTAAATGTTTGGTTTTTTTTCTTTTTCTGTGATTGCCAAGCAGCAGCTATTACTCCAGTCTTCAGTGTCTCACGCTTCTACAGAAATCATTCTAATATGCTGTCAATATTGCAGCGTGTTCTTAATTTTACTTCTGGTTAAACAAAGCAACAGTGGGACTTGAAAGTGCAATGTTTTCTTAACACTGCATTCCCTATTGCTTCATTTCGGCTCATTAGCTGTTGCCAGAACTGAAACAAAAAAGTCTCTCCAACAGGAATGTGCTCTTTGCCCTCTCATTGTGATAATGTGTATCCAAACGAATCCCAAGACTAATTTCAAAAGCATTTTTGGATTTTTTTAGCCACTTTTAGATTTAACTTGAATCCTTTTTATAATTTTTTTAATAATTATGTTAAATAATCAAGTTACCGGGTCTAAAGTGCAACCACACTCACCAAGCTCCTTTTCACTGATTGGAAGGTTCTGATCCACCCAGTCTTCAGATTGGGTGAGGGCCTTATCTACACCAATACTGACCATCTGGCCTACACGGGTCCCCAGGACAGTGTTTATGCCACCGGCCACAGCCATACGTGTCTTTTCCACACCACCCAGCACAGCCCCCATCACAGCATCTTTTGCTCCTGTTACTGACTGGTACACCACGCCCACTGTGTCAGATACCAGCTGCAATAGAGAAACAATAATGATTCATATAGCATTTGAAATGCTTCAACTCGCACGCAGAACAAGTCTGTCTAGACTTTACCTTGTCTGCTGGTTGCTGTAAAATTGGAAGGTTTTCTTCTACCTTCTCCAGCCCTTTAATGGCATATTCATTTACCACTGCAACTACACAAGAGAAAGAACACAAAATTGGAAATTTTGTTAAGATTTTTTAACAAAAAAATTGGTCTAAGATTGAGATCCTTACTTTGAGGTTCCAGGCGGTCTAGTATGGGTTTGGAACCAGTTGAAGCAGCAGCACCCAGCGTGCGCACCCCACTCTCTGCAACCTCCATTACTCCTTTCAAGAGTGGCACACTGTCTTTAGTAGAGCTGTAGGCATTATACACCGCACCACAAGCTGAACTCAACAGTGGCAGGTTGCTCACTCGGGATACCACACTCTGAAACACAAATATTAAAGATTCTTGCTGTTTACTCTTTGTTGTAATGTAGAATGAACTGGGTTAAATTAAATACCACTTTATGCAGGAATTGTTACATTATGAGTTCTACAATCAGTGTTTCATTAGTGACTTCTGTTGTGAAACTGTGAATCATGAAGCGTGTGACTAACCTGTTGTTCCTGAGTAGCCTCTGTGTCCTCAGCTGTCTTCCCGTTCTCTGCCATTCTGTGGAAGATGTTATTTAATCAGAAAAACTGAACCATTTACTTCTCAGATAACCACAGCCAGTCTAGATCCATCTCATAAACACAAACATCATTTACTCCCAAACCTATATGATTTTTTTTCTTATGGTGGTAACAAAAAAGTTGATGTTATAGATCATATATCCTAAAAAAGGTTTTAAAACATAACGTAATTGAATAAATTCATACTGTGAAATAACTAATCTAAACTAATCTAAAACTAAATTAGAACTAATATGATGTTATAATAAATAATAAAACCTCTATCTTTAAGCGTTGGAAGATCTCAACCACCCTTTAGATTGGCAAAACAGGAGCATTAATAGCACAGCCTATAAACATCTATTTTGTGACACTAATGTTCGGATAACTTAGAAGAAATTATTTTTCGCTGACAAATGAATTACATATTTGTCACACTTCAAGAAGTGGGCGTTAGTATAGTAAGCTCATCCTCGTTATAGTGACTAATCAAGAGAGAACAGAGGAAAGAGCGTAAACTTTCACCCACTTCCTGAAGAATTTTATTGTTGCGCCATTCTGTGTGGAATCTGTCCGATAGGCGAGACCGAAACGATAGACAAGCGACTTTAACAGGAGCCTATTCTCTTACATTGGACATATTGTGATACTGTGTTACAAAATTGAAACCTTTTTTGTTTCTGAGTTGCGGCTTTTTGGAGTGCGCTTGAAAAAGAGAGAAAAAAAAACTTTCATCCGACTGGATACGAAACTCGATCGTATGCTCGCGCTCTTTGAGAATGATAAAAGCCTACTGACATCACATTAATTAACCGATGACAGTGATCGTAATCCCGCATTTTCATTCGCTTTCCATTCCCTCAGACACTCAGTCACATAAACTGACCTGTTATTGATCCGCTGTCCTTCGCTGACCCGCGTTCAGTAGATGTGTGAATCTAAAGCTGTCCAAGAGCCTGTGTCAACTTGATGCAATAAAAGTGCAAAGTTAGGCGGAGTTCTTTGAAACAAACCAATCAGCCTTACTGAAACCTCTTATTATGAAACGACCGTCAATTATTGGTAACTGCTTTTAAATGTTTGCCTTTTTAGCATAGGCTAGTTTAAACCATGATTTCCTTAGAGCCTTAGAAAGTGTCCTCATCTTAATTATTATCACAGTTTTTACGAATACAAAGCAAATTGTTTTATTTTCTTTTTTTCCCAAATACCTTTAAGTAGCTATTACTGTAAAACATCTGTAGTATAGGTTAAAATTGTCTTAAAAGAGAACAAAATATAATTATATATACTAGGTATAACAGCATTTTATGTGTATCCTGTTAGTGATCTACTTATTATCAATATTTTGAACCTTTATAACAGATTTATCAGGGTGCTGATAAAGACTCCAGTTTTTCCAGTTATTATTATCATGAACCTTTTGAGTTTACCTGAGGTGAAAGAAGCAGTATGCTATTGAATATGACCAAACATCTATGGAGATCTTGGGACTCTGAAGCACTTGGCCCATAATCCAAGCGGGTTCCTCATGTAAATGGTGTTTACAACTCTGATAACAACCAAACAAGATAAGATATGGACTCTTATGTAGATTTGAAATCAGTGGTAAAAAAGCTGCCTCTACACTTCTACTAATCTTGAAATGATGGCAATGAGTAATTTATTGGTGACGTGTACATTTGTCGAAGCATCCACCGTGAGTACTTGAGTAATCTGTGCCAAAGGACAATGTTGTATTAACTTACAACATGACCTATTGTAGATTGTAGTATATTAAAACAGACTTTCTTCTCTTTCCATATTCAGTCATTTTCAGATCAACTTTGTCATTTATTATGGTATTTTAAGTGTGATTCAAGTCAATTTCAGTCAACAACCACGGTACTTTCAGACAGTCTCCATTTAATTCATGAAAAGTAATATTCAAATTACAAAACATCATAATGATAATAATTTATTCACCGACTCTCTGTACAATTCTTTGGTAGTGGAGAAATATTCAAAATAAAGAGTGGAGAAAATTCACAAGTGCTAAATAAATTTGAATTAGGACAAATTAATCAAAATACAAACACTGCTGCCCCCACTACTGTTAAAACACTACATTTTTAACTCGTTGAAAAACTGTTAGTGTCATCAAAGTCTTACGTGTTTAATGTAACAAAGTTTAGTGTGAGAGAACAAAAGGCAAAAAAGGCATGTTTGGCACATTCTGTAGTACATCTGTTGACGTTTTATGAGGAATCGGGACCAACTAAGGGTTATTACATAACAGATTAACAACTTTATGAGAATTATACAGAGAAAGAACAGGATTAAGGCAAAAAAATTGAAGCTATTTGGTGTTAAATGCCTCAATGTAAAACTATTTGTTTTAGTGTAAAATAAGTTTTTGTGATCTTCATCAGGCATACAGAAGTAACATCTAAAATGCTCTGGAAAAAATCTTTTAGGGTGGTGGGGGGTAAAATGAGAGTGAATTATTGTGCTGATTGATTGACTAGTTTTAATGCTCACTTTACAATCACACTCATATTTCACAGCTTTTTTTTTTTTTTTTTTTACATTTTCTCTTTTAGTTTACAAAATCTTTTTAAAAATTCCAAAATCCTTTTTTCATAGATATCGTGGATACTTAATCTCTTACAAAAACATACGTATAAAAAAGAAACAAAAAGGAAAGTATATCATTAATATAGTGATGCTTGAAGAAAAAAGAGGAAAGCTACAAAAAGTGGACCAAGTGCTCTTTTTAGTACACATCTATTGACTCCGCCCACTCTATAGCAAGTGCACTTTTTACAGAGGAAGGCAGCTCAATCCAGATTTCCTAATAGAAACCCATCCTATTGGTGCTGTGTGACCAACCTTAAAAGACACAACATGGATCCAATCGTGAAAGGAAACACCACAGACTTGATAAAACCAAGCAGGAACCAATCAGAATGCATATGTTCTGCATTCGTCACACAGCTCACAATATGAGAAACACAGAAATAGAGATAAAATGCTTAGAATAGGCAGAAAAAAATAACCTCATACATCTCGTTTCATCATAGATACCTACTCTTTGTGATATCTAAAGGAAACGATTGCACTTTTCTCAATTTTGCTGGAAAGTAAATAGAATTCTATGAATTCTTAGTGAGCCAATCTAAGCACTTTACGTCTATGGATACAATCCACATTGTCCACACAGTGCACAAGGGAACAGGAGAAGGACACATTGATGACGACATCACAGCTACTGCAGTTCATTTTCAATACTGACAGGCGTTCCATCATTACCATTAATAAAGGCAACATGGTTTTCGTTTAACTCTTCCGACAGCTATTTTCATTCCCCTCTTTCTCTCTGAGGAAGTCGTGTAGGCCTCTTAGCTGGGAAGAAATGTGCTGTTATGCAAATACTGATGAGGAGCAGGAGACTTTCCTGAACTTGTGCAAAATATCCAGCAATAGGGAGGATGTCTTTTGTAGACCAGGTGGGGAGGTGGAGGCACATGCATGCATTAACATAAGCCTTTCATTTTCGAAAGGCAGCATGGAAGAACATGAGATGTCTAAAGTAGTTCTGAAATGTTCCTGAAGTCCATAACCTCCCCTTGAAATTGTCTATAAAGGCCATTTTCTTTTTTACAAAGCCTGTTCCGGTCCAAAAAAGGGTCAGAGGTCACAGTGTGACCTTGCTGAGCCTGAGGGACAGACTGGAGCGTTGCTGTGTGCGGGGTAGTGTGGAGCTGCAACGACTGCGCAGCTGAACCGGCCTCCCCTCAGAACCACGCAGACGCAACAGGAAGTCAAAGTTTGCAGTTGTGCTCATGGCATAAAACACGTTGGCATTGTCGGGGATGACCAATTCTGGAGAAAGAGGGAAAAAGATTGCGCATGTGATGTTGGCATTCCACCGTAACAAACTTAAACAGATGATATATTTCAAACTGTCATGTCGTACCTCTCTCTTCAGAGATGACCTGCACCAGCTCGTAGTCAGCAGCCTGCTCACCCTCCAGGTTATGTTTGGCCATGGCCCGAGAGATCACAGCTGGAGTTTTGTCCTGACTGGTCAGCTGCATAGAGAAACAATGATGCATTTTACATGAGAAAATTATGCTATTAGAACACGCATTACAGAGCCCTTTTCAAAAACCTCGAAATATGAGGATTATTTTTCATCTTACATTATTAAAACAACATGTTTTCACATTAAACAATTCATACTGTGCAAGAACAAGAAGAAGTTTCAAAAAATGAATAATAAAATAATTGCTAGTTATTTAAAATGACCAGTTCCTGGACCACAGTTTAAAACCCAATGCATTTACGATTTCTGAAGGAGTATCTGCCTTATTTGAAACACATTTATTATTTTTCTTTCTTTTTTTTTTTTCTCCAATATTAGTATAATTTTAGTTGGCTTTGACAACTACCCTAATTAAATTTAGATTTTTAATATTTCAAGTAAAGAAAATGTCTTTTTCATAGTTTTAGATATAATGTAAAATCCTTGCTAGTAATATATCAGTAACTAATTATACTAGATGATCTATAAAAGCAGATTAATAATATTCAAGTGCATACTAACCATAATACTCTTGTAGAGGTTTCCGTTTCCCTGTTCAAGGCTTACTCTGATGATGCACGCATCCTGAGCTTGTGTGTTATAGGCAGGAGGAAAACCAGGGGATGTGGGGGACATTGGCGCCAATGAGATGGAGCGGTGGTGCATGTAAGGGGGCCCGGGCAGGGTCGGGGAGGCCAGAGATATGGAAGCGCTGGCTGTAGAAGAGGAGGTGTCCATGGAGTGCAATGAGGTGCAGGAGGAAGAATCTGACAGCTACAGTAACCAAACAGATGTGTAATTAATACATAAATTTAATACACTAGCATATCAATAATTTGGTAATGAATTAAGATGTTTGTACCTTCTTCAGATGAGTGTCTACAGAGTGTGTGGGTGTCATGCCTTCACTCTCTGAAGGACTAGAGTCACTGGAAGACACGCTGACCGAGTCCATGCTCTCCCCAGAGCTGCCAGTAGGAGGCGATCGAGGACTCTCTCTCACAGGAGAGCTTGTGTTTGTGGAGTCGGTTCCTAAGAAGAGTCTAGTACAGACAAAAATAGACATTAAATTAATTATTAGAATTTGTCATACTCTTTAATTATGCAATATGATTAATTTTTTTGTGTCAGTACGGCTGTGCTCTTGTGCTATATAGAATGCTTCCTTTCTTTAAAAATGCAACAAAAACTAAAACTGAAATATATATATATATATATATATATATATATTAATATTTTATTCCTGTGGTGTCAATTTTCAAACATACTTTTGTACTTAATTTTACTTAAATAATAACACTTCATTTACCTACACTTTTATTAGCATAAATGACTTCAAAGTTAACAGACATGGACTACTGAGTCACAGATCTGTAATTTTGATTTAATGCGGTCCTAAAAAATAAAACATGATCAATTTAGACATCAAGATGGTTTTAGCTCACTCACAGGCTTAATCTCTTCACCATACTCTTGCGGGGTTTCGGTGACGTTGGGCTGTTGTCTCCCAATCCTTCAACTTCACAAGACAGAGCATAGCTGCAGGAAAATAAGAGAGAAATATTATTTTTGAAACTTCAGATTCAGATGAAAAAAATAGGCATGCAAAGGGAAAATGTGTGTACCTCTCCTCCTCTGAATACTGAGGCTGACTTTTAAACCAGCGCAGAAATGCGGGATCAGGAGTCAGACAGTAACTATTACATGCAGACTGCAGGAGCTTAATCTGAGCGATCACTTCAAACTCCTGCAAAGAAAGTTTTTTTTCAGCATTCCCACAGATCTGAAAGCCTACAGCAATGAATAAGAGATTCAACAGATGCTTTGACTAAATAATAAAAGAATGTTGTACTCACTCTGCGCCGCTTTTCGAAATTAATCAGTCCTCCCTGTGAAGCACAGAAATATAATTTAGCCCAGATTCGCCTGATCGTTTTTCTCATGAAAAGTTTTATTTAAAGTTCTTGTGAATCCAAAAGAAGGTCAAATAAACCTTGGCAATGAAAACCTCAACGGTCTGGGAATGTTAGGGCAGTAATAACATCAGAGATAATTCTTTATGAGGTTTTCTTTTTGTCAGGAAATGTGTGGTTGGATGTGCAGCTGACTCACCTCCACTTGGTCAGGCAGTGCTGTATCAAGCATGGTCAAATCTGTAAGAAATGTACCCAAGTATGGAATCGTCCCCTGCATGGCACCCTGGAGACATAAAGTTGGATATATTCTTTTTTAGCTTTAAGGTAACATTACATGTTAAACACAATATTTAACCCTTGTTCTGTTGTCACTATAGTTTTTGTTTTCCTCTAAGTTTTTGTGTTGTTGTTTTATTTTGTTTTTCTATTCACTCACCATCTCTTTTTGTAACTGCAGTCTCTTGTGGGATCTTTTCTGGTGATCTTTGGCACAACTATCCAGACTGGCAAATTTTGAGGTGCCCTCCTGTTACGAGAAAGATATCATTAGTTTTTCGCAGGCACAGGAGGAAATGGCAGAACGGTCTCCTTTATCTGTACTTTTTTGGGTTAAACAGAGTTGAAAGTACTACTACACGCTTATTGTACCTAAAAGCATCATCAAATTACGCTAAAACGTAATAAACATATTTTCAAAATACAAACACAACAGGCAAAAGATTGATTTTATTTTAATTTTTTCCCTTATATGATGATATGAAAAAATAAGTAAATAAAAAAACAACAGAAAAACAAAAAAATCCAAAAAGAGAGATATGTGTGCATGAGCTCACCCTCATTAGAAGTTCCCTGCTTGTAAGGTAATTGTTCTGGTCAGAAAAAATATCAGAGAGCTCTTCAAACATCTGCATGCTATCTCTAAAATGTGAAACAAAAGAGCATGTCAATCTATATAATTTAAAAAAAAATCATTCTAGAATACACAACATATATGCTGATTTGGTACTCAGTACTCAGTTTCATCTTATGACTTGAAAATGAGTGTGGAAACGGTGATTTAGTATCTTTTTTTTAGGATGCTATGATAGAACAGAAAGCGTTTGGAACAGCATTTATTTAAAATAAAAATATTTTGTAACATTGTTACAGTCATTTTACAAAAGTAAAAAACAAAAATTTTGAATGGCATTCCTTTAGAGGTTTCACTAGGAATCATAACATAACAGGTAAACATAACCAATGATATGGAAAGGATTTGAATAATTTCACCAGTCTATATACTTTTTAGAAATCAAGAAATGACTGACAGGCTTGATTATTGACAAAACTTACTTGGAAACAGAGGCCCAGGCTTTCTTCAGTCTGTAGATGGGGTTGGACTGCAGCGCTGATACTATGGCTCTCAAAGATGAGAAGTTCTTACGGATGCGACACTCCTGGGAACACGGTAATCCATGTTTACACATTTTCATTTACAAATGGCCTTTATCAGAAATCCTTCGGGAGGGTAAAAGTCATTATTATGTCTACTTTGGTTTATCTAGATCTTTTCTAAAACAGTTATGTCTTACAAAGAAATAAATGAGGTGTCAGTCTTTACCCAAATGCACCAAGTGCAGTAAGAATATATCTTAATCTAAAGTATTGCCAGAAAAATCACACAACACTAAAGCGCTGCAGATTAATTTAGCTTGAATGAACCCGAGGTAGACAGGTTTAAACATGAGCAAAACATAAATCACACAGGGAGGTGCTAATATGTGTGTGTTGGGTTATGCACCTGTGCAATGTCAATCCAGCGGTGGATGATGCGAGCACGCAAATGTGGGCGTATATGCCGCTGACGGAGGATGGTGCTGAGCACGCATGCCGTTACTGCATTAAACTGAGTGATGGTGGCGCGGATGGTGGGTGCACTCTGTTTACCGTCCTTTTTATCACGCTGAGACCAGATAGCACCCAGACAGTGATGAGGAACCACCTTCTTAAACAACAGCTGTGGAAAGAAGGAAATATTTCATAGCTTGAACCAAAGAATGTGCGGAAAAATATTGCATGTTCCTTTAGTGCTGATTTCATCTAGAGTGTTCTCTCTCACCGCATCCATATAAGTCAGCTGCTCTGCTACAAGGTCAACCTCGAAGGAGAAAAAGTCTTCCTGCAAATCGATTTCCACTTCCTCTTCTTCCCCAATGCAGAAAGGGTTGGTGTACTGAAAGCCTCCTGCAACAAATGCACGGCGGGTGTTTTTGTTAGCACAGGAAGACAGAACAAACATGAATAGACAAGAAGTTAGATAGGATGGATCAAATTATTAACAGTAACAGGATATGACTTACCTTCAGACTCATTCTCTAGGCTGGCCTGGACTCGCAATTGTTCTAGCAGACTCTGAGCCCGGCGCATTGGCTCAGAGCCTGGCATGGCCTTCTGCAGGAAACCCAGCACACGATGCAAGCTCGGGTATGATGGAGGTTCCTGGAAGTCCTCTGGACACTGATCCAACCAGGCTCTTAGAATAGAGGCCAAAGCACTGGAAGAAAAAAAATAATAACACATATATGTTTGTATAAACCAGAGAAAACCAGAAGGCGCAAACTAGTGAGGGAATCTCTTTTAGTATAATTCAGCTGCAATGCTGTGATTCATGCAGCAATAAAGCACAATCGTTCATCAGATCCCTCTTATAATTTAATTGCCTTTAAAACTCTCTCTCGCACACACACACAATATCAGTGTTTGACAACAAACATGAGCGCTGGTCGGAAGTCACTGCAGATCCAGCAGCACAGAAAACCATAATGATGACAGAACTCACGTTTTAACAGCAACTCTGCTCTCTCCAGTCCAACTATGGTTAGGCTCCCCCTCACAATCCTCAAAACTACCATACCTGAGACCAAAGAGAGAAACCAACCTGTGAGCCTTCTGACAAATAGTAAAGACAAGGACACAAAAAAAAGTTATGAAGCGAAGTATTATTTTATTACTTAAGCTTTCCTATGTAGGACATTTTTAATTAGCAAAGATTTTTAGGTAACACTATTTCCATAGTCCACCTTAGACATTCTACTAACAATAGGTAACTTTGCAACTAAATATCAACTAGCAGTTATCAGAAAATTAGTAGACTGTTTGCTTAATAACGTCTAACACTTTATAATGATGGGTCCAAAAAATACAGATTTTTTGTAAGTATATGTTAATTTATTCTACAATCCCTAAACCTACCCTAGCAGTCTACTTAGAGTGAGTAAACATGTAGCTGCAAATTAATAGGAATAAGTTCACATGCAAATGACATGTTACTTATAGTTAGTTAGTAATATGTCTGATATGTGGGCTATTAAAAGTAAGTGTAACTGATTTTTAAATATCAAAAACATAAATCTATTAATAATAACAGCAATATAATATAATAAAAAACAAGCAATATAAAGTAAGTTCAGTTCAGTTATGACAATAAAACAATAAAATGAAATAATTTTTAGTAATAAAATAATACTTATATAAATAAGATTTTATTAATTTCCATGAATTTTGCTGGTACTGTATGATCCCTGTAGATCTAATATTTTGACACGCATCCAATTTTTTGTTTAACCTGTTTACATTAGCGCAACCTTGCTGGCTGAGTTTACATTAATACCTTGAATACCAGATGGGCATTTCTACTACAAAATGTGACCTCTCCTCACTAAGCATACATGCGAACGTGAAAATTCAAAACAGCATCAGAATGCAAGCAGGTTTCACCTGACATCAATCAAAAACATGCACACAAGAGTACACACCTGTCCAGCAGCAGCTCCAGTACACTCTGTGTAGTAGCAAAGGCCCTGTACGTGGAGAGGAAGATGCTGGTGTAGGTCAGGTCATTATCACCGAACGCTGTGAGGAGTGTCTCAACCAAACGCTCCAGTGTCCCTGCCCGGATACTCCTGATCTTACACGTCTCTAGCTGGCTGACTGTGTGACCTGGGGGCAAGCGGTCACCCTCTGCCTGAGAGAGCAAAGGAGAAGGAGAGGAAAAACTTTGAGCTCAATTGTAAAGCATGCACTCAAGTAACATGTAGAGAAACAGAGAGAAAAGCAGAAATAAACAGGGGAAGAAAAAGAACTAGACTATGGTAGTGCAAGCACGCTACAACAGGAAACTCTACAATCTGCTTTTAATCAGAGCAACCCTCCTCCTCCCTCTCTGAGACACGCTGGAAAGTCGGCAGACCTCTTAAAAACGCTTCATTAGTTGAAAAAAATACAGTGATTTAAAAGTAGGCCACAGAAAAGTGAACGTCACTGAAACAGCAGGAATACTAAATCTTCTAGGCGAAAAAATAAAGTGATTGAGTCGCAGTCACTTAAACTAGGTCAAACATTAAGCACCGTGACCTCTCTAAAACAAGATGTGCTTTCTTTTAATTGCAATGTTAAACAAATTATTGTAAAGCGAACTTGCTTTTGAAATCATGAATGTCACATTTATGAAATGATTCTACATTAAATTAACTGTGTTTTCACTCAACATTTAGTGTAAAAACAGCTGTGTCTTTTTTATGTTGATTCAGAAGGGTGTTGACAATATGGAAAAAGTTATTCAAGGTTAAAGCAACAGATTATACCATGTTCATCACTGTAAATTGGAACTTAGTCACAACAGCATGCCTTCATAAAATAACAATGGCATACAAACCTTGAAACTTATACAGCAAATTTTTGGTTGAAAATGTGCAACAGAGAGCAGAGTTTAAGGTTTTATTGTCACTAAAAGTCACATAAGTAGTGATAACATTAAGGACAACATAAAGAAGTGTTTTTGCCCACAGAATAAAACCCAATGGAGTCCAAAATAACATTTTGAATGACATCAATATGAATAAATGGAGACAGAACTTTCAGTTTTGGCTTTTACTTTTACCAAACGAACAACTTTTATGGGTTTTAAGAGTTTTCTTGCAAGCATCCATGAAGACTAATGACCAGAACAATATAGGAGCCCCACAACTAAATACATCCGTAAACCATAAAAAGCTTTACAAGGTCACCCTTAATATGCCCTACTGTCTGGCCGGCCCAGCATGGGCAGCTGAAGTGTTTCTTTAAATAAAGAGTGGAAATGCATTCAGATCAAAGGCCCCCTCTCACCCCCAGCCATCTTGCGCCTTTGTTAGCAGCCTGCTGTATTTGGACCCTCTTCAGCGTCACGTTGTATATGGCTCCTTCCTCGACCTCCTCTCCCCAGTCCTGCACAGAGCTCTGCAGAGAGAGAAAACAATCAATGTTACTCCATTTGGAATGTCATGGCGTAAAACTGGGGAACAACATGTCTCTGTTCGGCATAAACAGGAACTCTGGCTTTAAATTTTAATATCAAAAGACTGACAGGGGGTGAGAAAATGATAACTCATTTGGAGGAAGGAGACAGAAAGAGGGGGAGAGAAGAGAAATGAGATCAGACCTGGCACAGAGTTTTAAAAATCAGTCTAAGAGCTTTTACAGATTCTTAACAGTGAAGGATTTCTCCATCCAGTCTTGGAGTTCAAGAATCAAACTTAGCCTATGTGTGTGTATGTATATGTTTATAGACTTTCTCAGTCAGACACACGCAAATGCAAACAGTATAATGGGATGACCAACATTAAGTGTCTGGGTGAGTGAAGGCTTTCAGATTGTGCACTGTCAGACAGAGAGTAACGATAAATTCTACCTACTTTAGTATTATTGACTTATTTGGTATATACTAAAGTAGAGCTGTGATATATATGAAATCTCATAAAGTCTCTCATTTCCAAAATCCATTTGTCTATTAGGGTTGGGCGATGTCGACCAATTTGGCATCGTACGATGTCTAATGTGAAACATTGCGATGGACGATGGCATCGTCGTC
>JAUMHI010000046.1:6215003-6238335 GCA_032359435.1 Enteromius unitaeniatus
GGTTGGGCGATGTCGACCAATTTGGCATCGTACGATGTCTAATGTGAAACATTGCGATGGACGATGGCATCGTCGTCATATTCGGCGTTTGGGGGTATTTAGTTGTAACTAAAACACCAAGCCCCGCACCCACGACTGACAAAACTAACAGTGCTTGCGTGAGCAGGTGAGAGAGGATCGAGCGTGCAAGCGCTTGAATTGCACGCGAGTCCTTGTTTTCTTCAGCATTTTGATGTATATGAGTGAAATGGATTATTGAAAAGAAAAAAGGAGTAGATCTAAATGCAAACTTGCATTTGAAGACTTGAATGAAAAAATTGAGTTTAAATAAAAAAGAAATAACATTTAGAAAATGGTAGCTTTAAAGGAGACCTATTACGAAACAAAAAATTAACACAGTTGTGTGGCCGCAGTGTGTGAAAACAAACAGCCTATAATGGCACAAATCCACCCACTCTAGTTTTTTTTACAATGGCAATAAATTATAAACAGTCTCCCCAAATGAGCAGTTCCAGATTTCTCTCTACGTAAACGTCACCATAGGAAAAAAGTCCCGCCCATTTGTGATGCTCTCTACCCTGTTAGCATAGACATATCCCTTAGTGAGAAGCAACGGTGTGACATTACTGTTTCCTTGTTTTAATGTTAAAAAGTAAAATGTAAAGAGGCATTACAAATGTTGTGTTTTGGGATGCACCAACAAACATAGAAGTCTCCATAAACTCCCTCCATCTGAGCTGCTGAGGACACTGGTTAAACGCAATTTTCAAAGAAACAAATCTGTAAAGTCCCCTATATGTTCACGGATCAATACCAATGTATTTGGTATCAATTCAATACCAAAGTATTACACATTTGTTTTACAAATTGCCTTTCTGAAATAGCTTCTTAGCACTCTTTAAGGCTTAAGTTGCTTAAGCTATGGCTGTTTTCACTGGTGCTCGCGTCACGTGCTACCAGAATGATCATAAATAGACATGGGGTAGTTAAAAATTGCGTATGAAAGCAATGTGAAGTCAACTGCTTGAATTTGTTGAGCTTATAATCACATTTGGAAATGTATGATAGCTACTAAGGCACAATGAGACCGGCTGTTGTTATTTTTTATCCTTTCTATTAATTCATAGTACATTTTCTGTAAAGTTAACAGGCTTGTACTAGTCATGGAACATTTGATAGTATGTTTAAGCTTGACCTCATGAAGCTCCGCCCTCTTCTAAAAGGGGGCAGGGAGCACCAGCACATTTGCATGTAAAGGGACACACACAAAACCAGCATGTTTTGGCTCATACCCTTAAAAGTGCAAATTTTAACAAGCTATAAAAACATCATCTGAGGGGAATTTTAAGCTAAAACTTCATACACACCCTGGGAACATTAGAGACGTATTTTACATCTTGTAAAAAGGGGCATAATACGTGCCCTTTAAACACAAGTCTCCTTATTAGTGCAAATAATCAAGAAAAAGACAAATCTTAATAAAAAAAAATTGACAGAAAACATTTCCAGTGGAACACAGAAAAAAATAGTTATATTTGAGATTACTTTTAGTCTGAAATTAAATAGTTAATGTTAACTATTATACATTAATGTAAACTATTGTTAACCTTTTTTTGCTATGCTATTTTATGCTATCTCTGTAACATTAAGTTTTAATTAAAAAAATGTGGTTGTTTATTTTTGCTGTGCATACTCAAGAGAACGGGGGAAGACTTAAATGAACACAGATGTTTAGATGTTTAATAAACTGTTGCCTTCATGTACACTAAAAAATGCACCTAAAGGCATTTGTGAAATATTGCCGTTTCACTAACGATGTCACCAGACTTTTTCCAAAAATAATCCAAAATCTGGAAAAAGTCAGGCTGCACTGTGGCATCATGGACCTGTCCTCGCATTACCATGGGAATTCATCCAAAACCATGCTAAACTGGTCCAACAAGTGTATCCAGCTCTCTTGGGTACCAAAAAGTATTTCTAAAAAATAAATAAATGTAGTTTTATTACTGTGAGTGAGAATGTATTTCTACAAAGTGTGGCAGTTTAAAAAGAACCAGCCTATGTGCATTACTTTCAAAGTCATTAACCCTGACATAACAAACATCTCTCTGCCGAGCATTTTCACTACTGCAGCACATCTAGACTACGTCTGCTGTTTTATGTGCCTGAAAGAGTAACTGTCCCTGGAATGAAGTAGATCTGTCTGTCTGTATTTCCCGGGCCATTTCCTGTACAGTGCGTTCAGAGAAATACTCAGCTGGATGAGTCATGCAGTCCACTCAAAAACAATAGTAGGAGGTCTGCTCACCCGCTGCCCGGACCCTGTCGAGTCCACAGATTATGCACTGTGCTGCCCCTTTGTACTGGAAGAAATGTTTTCCAAAGCGGCTTTAAAAGCCTGCTCAGTGGCACATGGAGATATTAGAGAGGGTAGGGCTACACATTTCTCTAAAATACAAAAAAGAAGTGGAGTACTAGCACAGTGGCCAAGCTGGAAGAGGATTACAAGAAGTTGTAATTATATCAGCTTTAATTGAACCAATATTATATTTTAAACTGTTGATTTTTTTTCTTATTAATTTATTTAATAAGTTTATCAATATTTATGGTTTTTATTTTCAATTTTGCTGATGTTAAACTATAATTTTTTTTTTTTATATAATAATAACAACAATAAAGAGCAATGCCAATTCCATGGGTTCTACTCCTACAGACTCGTATAAATCTGATGAAACCCATAAAAATCAGTACTTAAGTACTTACTAAGTATAGTGCTTTGTCAATTAACATTGACTATGTGACTTTATGGTCAGATAACTTAAACACTGTATTTTTAACAATAATGAAAGCCCTAAAAAAGCATTACAAAGAATGCACTATAAAAGCTGTGGGACAGTTGAGGACTCTGTTTAGGTCCCTAAAATCCTATAAACAAACAATGAAAGGATGCTGACCATGTTATCATCCCAAACAGAGACGCTTTCTACCCCCTACAGTCTTTTGCACACAAAAACAACACAACCCCAAAGTCCATGGGAAACAATCCCTCACCGATAACAACAATAACAAGTGGGTTTAAGCCCATCTGTCCGCTTTGTTTTCATCTGCAGCCTGGAGGCTGTTCATCACAAAAGTAGAAATACTTCTAGAATGAGAAACTAACGGGAACAGCCGCCTACGTGGAGACTTTCAGATCCAAATCAGCGCGTGGATCATAAACAGACGAGTGCGATGTATTACCGCAGTAAATGTAATTTAACAACATTATTCATATACCCCACGACCCCCTCCACTCCCAAATTCTTCTTTATCCTCCCCTCCAAGCTCTCTTCCCCCCTCCCGCTGCTGTCTTTCTCTCTACTAGCTCAAAGCCGCAAAATCAACAGTGTGCAGGGGGCAAACGATCCGCAACTTCCTACCATTTTAGCTTTCCAAGCGAATTTCATGGTGAGGCCCTCTCTCATCGTCCGGTAGTGGCATTAGAACACAGCCCAAGTCCAGCGAGAAAGGGTAAAATGTTTTCAAGTATAGTACGCAGAGCTATCCTGTGCGAATGGTCCTCCTCCAGCGCGCACGCACACATAGACACACAGATCTCTGGAGCTTCGAGCTGCTCCCCTCGCGCTCTCTCTCTCCCTCCCTCCCTTCCTCCGGCTCTGTAGTCCACCCCCGCTTAGTGAATGACACAACTCCGCCCACTGCACTCTCTCTCCCTCCCTCCCGCTTTAGTAGTTCGCTTTCTATTCCTTTTTATTTTGGAATGCTGCGTACATTTTCTAAATAGCTTGTGCACACCGTCATGGATCCGCGCTGAACATAATCAACATTAACACTGAAGAAACGCAGGAGAACGGACAGGGCACGTAAAAATGTCTATGAAATGCCTAAAAAAAACATTCTATCATCACCCTCATTTGACTCCAGAATTGTATAATTGTGAAAAGTAGTTGTTTAGCACAATGTTCAAGCTGTTTTCTGTTTTCATCCAGCATAAGACGACGGTGATAGCTCTCAAGATATAGTAAGGTAAACTGTATAAAATTTAAACATTGATTATCATGGCTGTTAATTTATTTCTGATTTATTTATTCCATTGAGATCCTGACCAAACCCCAAAACTTTAACTCTGCCATTTTCTTGCAATCTACTGCAAGTTCACATTCAGATCTGCCTCCATCCAATAAACAATCACTGGACTCAAGTAAGTACCCAATGTAAAAGTTTTCTATATTTTAGCAGGCTAATCCGTTTTACTTGGATCACAGTAAAGAAGAAACCTGTTGCTACTTGCTCAAGATTGAAAGATTCTGATATGAGTTTGTGACTGAACTCAAAAAGACAATATGAGGAAGGCTGACGCTGTTGTCGATTGTGTGGATGAAGGGGTTTTCCATCATGTCTCTTATGTGCAGGACGTCTGGCTTTTCATTTGTTTGAACCCAGTGGAGACAAGGTTGAAATTAGCAGGTGCCATGTGGCCATTCATTCTCACACACACACTCAGGCTCCCACACGTCCAGCTACACGTACGCTTCCTAGAGGACAATTAAGACGCCATAAAGAATCAGTGTGATCGCTCATGCAGCCACACTGGGGAGCACAAAAGAAAGCAGTTCAATGCCCTTCACTTCCAGCAAGGCCAGCGATGAGATCATAAAACTCAAGGGCTAGTTTTATGAAGACAGATTCAAACAGTATACTCCCTCAAACTAAATACATTTTACAGGCAATGTTGCTCAATCACAAACACTTAGTATATATATGTATATATTAAAAAAGTATATAGATTTTATTTAGGCATTCCACAGATAATATTTGAACTAAAAGAAGAAAGCGCCATTGACAATACTGCTAATCTAAAATAAAAATAAAAATAAAAATGAGCAATGAACAAGATATTTGCTACATTAATCTTTGTTAAAAACTAAAATAAATGCAACTTTTGTTTTTAAAAATATATTAGTAAATTCTGAAATTAACATTTATTGATTAATAATTGTTAGTTCATGTTAACTATATATTTACCTAATGTTAACAAATAATATTGTGATTTTATTTGGGAGGGTTCCACGTGACCAAATTAGTGTACTGAATACAGCTCTAGAGAACACTAACCTATTACTAGTAAAGCATCAAAATAAATACAATATATTACAACACTTTTAATTGATCACAGGTTGACATGTTGCAATTTTTCCTTAAATCTAGCTTTTTCTTTAAAACAAATAGATTCAATTAGATCAAATGTATCTCTTAAAACTGGAGAATTTTTTTTTAATTAGTAGCTATTAAAATAATGTCAATAATAGTTATTTTTGCAGCACATTGAGAAGTTGTTTCTGAAGGCACCTTTTAAAATGAACCAAAATGTAGTAGAGTATAGTCCAATAGCTAATGGTTTTCATTTTAAAATTTCACGGAATTTAATCAGGCACTGTGGTTAATCCCTGTGGTTAATATCCTATACTGTGGTTAATATTCTATAAACCAGGACCAAGATTGTATTAGTAAAAGTGCAAGTGAGTAACCATAGGAGAACCCTGGCAACCTATCACATGACTCCCTCAAGCCAAACTACATCACCCTAAACGTCATGCCTACAGTCAAAACAAATTCAATAAGTGTGTTTGATATACAGAGGAGTGGTCCGGTCAGAGAAGGCTGGTCAGTGAGGGCAGTGGGCCTCAAGAGGGGAAACCCTATTTCTCTGGGATCCGCTCCAGTTCCCAGGCAGGTCTAACTGGGTGTCCTCTACTCGGCTGCTCCTCGGGGGCTCTGGGAAGCGTGGAGAAGCAGTGGGAGAGGTCATGACCTCTTGGTCCCCCTCAAGGGACAGCTGTTTGCTTTCAAAAGGGAGTGATGTCATTGCAGTGCACGACAACAAGGTCTGACAAACGGCAGACGCTTGGGCTGAACCCGGCTGACGTGCACATACACACACACACCCCTCTGATCTAATACACTGCTAGCTAGCCCTAGGGAATTGATAGAGATAGTGTGTACCTATATGCACAACCACCACCACTACAGCAGTAGTGATGCCAATCTCTAAAGAAAACACCCTGCATCTTTTGATTACATTAAAGATGTGGGAACTAAAACTATATTTGCTGACCACTAATTTGTGAAAATGCAACCTATTTAAGGAATAGTTTGCCAGTCTTCATTTAAGAACATTGTTCCATAAAAAAATATGATTCCTCTTCATTTAGTTAAAACATGCATGTCACATGCACCATTTATTTACAAAATGTAATTTCTAACCTAAATGTAAATTGAGTATTTCTGTCACATCATGCTATTAAACACAGTAATTTCTGCTGTGTTGGGAGTTTTATTTTTTAAGAAAGGACGAATGCATGTTTGTTTTCATCTGCAGCCTGGAAGCTGTTCATCACAAAAGTAGAAATACTTCTAGAATGAGAAACGGGAACAGCCGCCTACGTGGAGACTTTCCAAATCAGCGAGTGGATCAGAAACAGACAAGTGCGATGTATTACCGCAGTAAATGTAATTTAACAACATTATTCATTATTCACATTATTCCCCACCACCCCCTTCACTCCCAAATTCTTCTTTATCCCCCACTCCAAGCTCTCTTTCCCACTTTTACACTGTTGCAAAAGATTTGTAGGAAGGCAAAACAAATAATAATAAGTGTGTTAGAGGAGTGTTTTACATTGTTTTTTGTCTTTTTTATATATATATAATGCTTCTGCACACCATTCACATTCATGTGTATGAAAAAGAGCAGCATGAACACCCGGCATGAAGATCTACTTTTGTGCTCCATAAAAACAGAAAATCATACAGGTTTAGGAAAATTAAGTTCATAAACGGTAACAGAATTTTTATTTTGGGCTGAAATATCCCTATAGACATATACAGAGCAAAATGTATTAATTTGTTAAGGGATGTTTATTTTCAGGTGGGGGGGGGGATCTTAGGAAACAGGCTTAGAGGGAATCTTAGGGAGCGTGTTTTGACCCCTAGGGAGGCTGAGGATATCTGTTATTTCGACACCAATAGAGACATACTGAATCTAAACCTCCCTAGAGTACAATCGCAGTCTCCAGTCAGTCTCTCCTCCAGCGGTGGACTCTCACACACAAATACACGTAAACACACACAAGTAATCACACATAGTGAAGCTATGGAGCACATAGACATGAGTAACGAGAGTGCTGTTATTGCACCACTGTGGGGGGAAAAACACACATTCCAGGAAATCTCCCACTTCCTGCCTGCAGCCTCCCAACTCTATGCGCTTGCCTTCATTGTACCTGACCGACCAGCCTGCTATCATGTCTGCACCTCCAAAGGCACTCACAAAAATCTAAGTGATAAAGAAAATGCGAGTCTCGTCTGTTCTGTATGCATGGGAAGATTTACAGTCAGATTTTGGACTGCTGTGTTGCACCAGCGTCACTAAAAGCTGAGCTGACGCAGACAGAGAGAGCTGGAGCTAGAGGGCGCTGGGAAGGAACCTTCAGTGGTGGCGTATCTCTCTGTGTTATGACGTGCCAGGCAACAGAAGTCCTTCCTGGAGGTTGTCATTTGCAGAAGCGCCGTGTGCTACAAAGCTCAACATTATTCACACTTTAATCTGTGATCTGTCACTGAGTCATTCTCAAAATCTATGATCCATTTTTGCTATGACACTGTGAGATAATTTTCCTGTTTGCTTTATAAATTAAATCAACTTCACAAGAAATCAACACAATTTAACACCACTGAAAAATTTGGGTCAAATGTTTGGAGTCGAAAAGGTCAGTTTTGATCTTTTATGCATTTATTTGATAAAAAAACCAGCAATATTGCCAAATATTATTAAAACTTAAAATATCTGGTATCTATTTGAATATATATTTTAAAATATAAGTTATTCCTGGGATGACAAAGCTGAATTTTTAACAGCCATTACTCCAATCTGGAGTGTCACATGATTTGATAACTCAGTGATACACAGAACCATTGAGTAAAGAGGTCATAGCCCTACTGTATCGTGAATAAAACACAGCTGCTGACCAATCAGAATCCAGGAATTGGACTAACCGTTTTGTAATATAAATTTATTTACATATTTTGATTAATTTAGTGCATTTACTGACCTCAAATCCTTTTAAAAGGCAGTATACAATATACAGCACTTCCTGGCATGCCACACTTTCTGCAGTGTGTAAAATATGCTAATTTCCTCATATGCATCAAATACCCAAATGGTATATAAACACGCAGTATACAAAAAAGCACATTGCATGAAATACTGTATCCCATAATCCAATGAGCTCCACTTGACCTTCCATTTTCACTGAGGAAATCCATCATTTTTCTTGCCAAATGTGAAAACATTTTGACTCTTTCTGAATTTTTCAAAAGGTTAAATAACTGTTGTTTTCATAGATTACCAAATAAACATTCATAACTGAATGTAGTGAAATATGTATCCAGCGTATAAAATACAGTATGATAGTATTCCATTCTGAACGATACAAACCATTTCTGTTAGTTTCTCTTTTTTAGTTAATTTCCCTTTGCTGGGTAAGCCGTTTTTTTCTTCGTCTTATAACTCAACATCGCTTTTTATCACAGAAACATAACTGTAATCAACCAAGGAAGATGAATGAAGAACTGAAAGTTCTTAAGTATCTCCTGTGGTTTTCGGATGAACGAAAAATGAAACAAAGCAAAAAAGAGAGAAGGATCTTCCACACTAAGCACCATCAGAAAAAGCACAGGGTAGCTATGCCACAGTGGAAACACTGTCATTGTGAAATGTGTGGTCAAAACATTTGTTAGCATCAAATAGCTGGAACTGTGAAAGACTAACAGAAACTCATTTCCCAGAATCTCAAGATAAGGAATGAAAGAAAGATTTGTTTATGTACCTCAGTAACTGTTTACATGCCCAGTAGAGGGCAGTGTGATGTGATTCTGCTCAAAATTTGCAAAGTCAGCGCAGAACAGAACGAACAATTTGAATAATTTTATGGCTAAGAGTTTTGTTGTTAAGAGTTATGATCAGCTTCAAATGGCAATTTGAGAGCTTTACACTAAATCCAAGAAACTCGCTTTTATTAGTTAGTTACTCAGTATGATGCAATCTTCTCTTACCAGCAGTGTTTTTATAAACCTTAAATTTACCACAGTGTTTTTTAGCTTTATGTGAAACATCTGGGTCATCTGGTTATTAATTAGTAGCCATTCACCAATAAAAAAATACAATACTACATACTGTGTATACATAACCATACTTAAGATCCCTAAAATGAAAAATCTTAATCAGTTTTTCCAGAGATCCGTCTTGTGTTTAGAGTATCATAATAACAGAACATGACAGGAACTGTGACAGACTGATTATGCCGTCAGCATTAAGATTATTATAATCATTCAAGTATGGGTAGGTATTCCGCTCAGTGATTGGACAAAAACAGAGAAAATCCTGGACGGCATCCTTTAATTACTAATATGTTGGCCAGTTGTTTGCGGCGAGTCAGTAGGTGTCATTAATCTTCCTCTCTGACCTAGAGCTAATAAGCTTTAATTAGCTAGTGTGGTAAGTCTGGTTTGGACCCCCATGTTAGCAAAACCATCTGCCAACATAATCATAAACAGATGGATGGATGGATGGATCACAGTCTGCGTGACTGTGATTCTGCTGAATTAGTCTGCTAGGAGTGTTTGCTGATAAGACAAAAAATAATAGACAGTTAAATAAATTCAACATTATGCCTGGTCTTGTCTGCTTGAGTTTCAACCCTTCCAGCCCTTATTTTTCCCTCTTCTACCACTCTGGCAGAGGGGGCAGTAAGCCAGGCCACATGACAGGGATCAGGCCAGCCACGGGGGAGGAAGAGGGAATGAATGAATGGGCTGTAGATGGGAGGAGGGAGCTGTTGTTTTTTGAGGCTAAAGAGGACTGTGTGTGTGTTTGTGTAACTGCTGCAGTGACCTGAGTGGCTCCACACCTGCCATCGACCATAGCTAAGAAGATTCACAGACCTCCCAGAATGAGAGTTTCCGGCACACACACTCAAACACGATCTCTTTACAGTACCTCTAACACACGCACAGCATTCCTCGCACACTTGTTTTCTCTATTATGCCAGATACACCCATTCACACTCATTGGTCTACCCTGTATAACCCCTCGCTCTTTACATGAGGGGTATACATTTTCTGCTCCAGTTATTTTTCATCTTTGGACTTCATCCTGAGGCATCATGCTGTCAGACAGAGTGACAGCAGTCATATTAGCAACTTTATTAACTTGTTCCATTATCATACACTCATTGAACCAAACTCCACCCTGGAAGTTCAATAGTGCAGTCATGCAGACTGACACATTTATGGAGAATGCAACTACCTAAAAAGCATGCAATATTATGAAAGGCTCTAGTCATACATCTATTTATGCAACGGTTCAAAAGTTTAAAGTTTAAAAGCAGTAAAGTTTTAATAGATCAAGTATATCTTCTCTTGAACTTTCTATTAATCAAACAACCCTGAAAAATGCAGTTTTTGAGAAAATGTTTACAGCATAAAATCTTTTTATATATGGAAATGGTTCTTGAACATCAAATCAACATATTAGAATGATTTTTGAAGGATCATGTGACACTGAAAACTGGAGTTATTGTTGATGGGAATTCTGATGAAGCAATGACATCTTAAAATATATTTAAAGATATTAAAATATTTTAAATTGTAATAATATATGAGAAAATTGCTGTAATCTTATTGGCACCAAACATCTGAACAATAGTGTATATTTGCTGGAAACGTATGAAGAGTACATTTGCAAAAACAGATAGAAATTCTTTTAAAGATAATGTTTTTTCATTGTGAATTCTTGTTAATCTCAAAGAAACTGTAGCTGGTTAGGTTAAAAAATAACTAAAGAGTACAACACAATAAAACACAATAAAAACATAACGTAATAAAAAATAATAAATAAAAAAACAAAACATACAGTTATTTAAAAATGGTCTGAGTTATCTGTTTTTGCTTAAACAGCACCAGTAAACTACCCTTATCAATATACCCTCCTTCTAAGCATTTTTGGTAATTTTTTTGGCAGATGCAGCAGGGAACGGACAATAAATCATTAAGATGAGAGAGCTCATTGGATTGCAGCATAAGCCAGATTTAAACCTGCATCTCCTATATAAGCACCATATCTCTCTACATGTGCACTATCCACTATAGGCCACAACTCTGATCTCTTTCGGTCAAATTTACAGGGTTTCATACTACAGCACTAGTATAATCTCTAGTAGGCCTCATGACTTCTTGTTACGAGTTGCAAAACTGTCATTGAATTACTGAATCAGATTCTCCATCACAACGCGTGACTCAGTGAACGCAAGCAAGGAAACACAGGCTAGTAACCAGCCATCATTTTCGCTTGTTACAAACATCCACGACAGTAGGCTGCAAAAAGAGAAGTAATGCAGAAACAGAGAACACTTAGTTTGCGATTCCTATATTCAGCATAATTCCAGACACGCGCTTGCGGTCTGCGCAAAGCTTCCTCAATGTGCAATGGCACTGACCCATATTGACTTCTGCATGAGTAAATGACAGCAACAGGACTGTGCCATACATGCTGCATATACAAGTGCAATGACCCCAATCTTTGATCACTTGACTACAAAGGTTGTGCCGAGGCTTTGCTGTGTAAAGCAGAAAATCAGCAGCTATATCAGCATTTATGGCTGGTAGAATGAGCAAGGAGGTATCCAGAGCGACCTGACCCATTTAACTTGAACTTTGACCACCATCTTCATCATTAAAAGGCACAAAAACAAAGCAATTAACAACCACGAAGGCCCTATCAAACTTTAACAGCTAGTTTTTGTAACTGTAGCTAAGAAGTAGTTAAGGATATCTGAGTACAGCAAAACTGTAAACGGCTTTAAGTGATAAAAACGTGAAAGTTTAAGCATTATGCAACCTCCTCTTGTCTCTGAATGAGAAGAAATAAGGGGTTTCCAGTTTGAAGCAGTTGGGGCAGGGAATAATAATCATGTGAAGTCTTTCTGAGGTAACTAGAGAGGGAGTGAGAATGTCATGGCTGAGGTGAAGGGTGGCCGGGGGTCCCATATGGCATAATCGAGAAATGAGAGTTTCAGATATGTGGGAGGTTTGTGGGAGACAAAGTCATTTTGTGTTGGTCTATGTATGAGTGCATATCTGCGAGTTTGGTATTTAATTGAATGTGTTTGAATGGATATGAGTGACTGCATGTGTGTGTGTGTGTGTGTGTGTGTGTGTGAACTATGTTGAATATGTGTGTGGACTGGACTCCATGGGTGAGCGTAGGGTAAAGTGACAAGGGAGCACTCTATGGCCTCACTGTCAGAGGAACAATATGCTGTCAGAGGAACAATACTCGGAAACTCTCCAGCGTGAGAGGAAGAGACTTGAGTCAGGATGTTGGATAAGGATGGATCTCTCTCTTTCTTTTACTCTATCTTACTATGAGTTATTCTCTAAGAGCATTACATATACAAATAGTGCCAAAGTATACATTTAATCAAAAACATATGCCAGTATATACTTTTAAACCGGTATATATCTGAAGAAAAACATAAAACTAAGATTGCCATTAGAGTAGAATTATTTTGATAAATCTCATAATATCTGACTAGTCTTTAGAAAGCAGAATGAATTAAAATTAATATATTTTATATTTTAAATATAAAGTATAAAGTCACAAAGGAGATTTCTGTTGTCAGAATATTATTATTATTATGTACATTTTAACATATTTTGTATTTAGAGTAAAATTTTACTTATAATTATTTTTTATTTTATTTTCTCATAACATTTTCCACAGTGCAATTTTTCTGACAAATCTGCTATGTAAGTTCACACATATAGCCTACATTGAAGACACTTAACATGAGCTGTCAAACACACACTCCCATTCCCTCACCATTCATCAGTTACGACTCCACCTTACTGCGCTCAATCCAGCGAGTATGTTATGATGCTGAGTCTCTTTCTGTATAATACAATGATGCTGTTTCCCTGAATTGAAACACAATGTTCTGGTCAGTGCTGCGGTCAGCTCCGTCTATGACTATTGAAAAAGTGCTGACAGAGAGAGCTTTTCCCGCTCTGAAACCCCACACACCATCACCACCACCACATACACATAAACACACACACACACACACACACAAGCTATCCTCTTAACAAATTCTGCTGGTCAATGAATATGTGGCCAGCAAATCTAGGGACTTTCTTGAGAAAAAAAAACAAAACATTTAGGCCTATTGTTGTTTTTCCTTTTCACCTCTGATTCAGCTTTCCCTGAATGGCCTGGCTCACGTTCAAAAGGCTAATTTAGGATGTTTTTAGGTAAGTAATGTGAACAGCATTGCACTGGGTAATAGGCTAAAATAGGGTCTAGGTTACATTCATTAAGCAACCACATCCCATAAGTTACAAAAAAAATGATATAGACTAAACTTCTGTCTGAGGACATTATTCACTAAAGTTCACATTAAAAAATTAAAAATAAAATGACCAGAGTGAATGTTCCATTCCGAGGCACTCTATTACTAAATCCATAAAGCATCATATACTGTACATAAAGTGAGCAGTGTTGTCTCTTGAATGAATGGTTCTTATGAGCTGGTTCAAGTGAACCAAATCCATACACCGTGACAAGCGAGTGTATGAATTCCTGACTGAACATCCCCTATAAATCAGTTCTTTTGTGAATAAAAAAAAAACTCCACCAGCGTAGTGCGATTCCTGAGCAAGTGACTCTTTTAAATCAGTTTTTTTAGTAAATCAAATACATACAGGTCACAGTTTATTATGCTACCGTATGCCTTGTATATTTAAATCAGCCTGGTTACTGACTGTCTATACAGCAAGTTTTACATGTTGCAATACATACTGTGTAATTAGTCAGGGGGTATTTAAAAAAATTGTTTTGGTGCATTTATTGGCCAATGTTTCGATTTACTTAAGTCTAATTTAAATTTATGCCATTGCTTGAGAAACTACTGCAGACATTCAGACTGCGGCTTGAGTAGAATTCATTCTTTCTGCATGCTTACAACTTTATGCAGACTACAAACCAACACAATAAAAGTTTAACCCAAATCGATCTACAGGTCATTTAACTTTGGATTCATCTTACATCTTATATCCTACAAAGCATAAGTCAGATAAAGTCCATTTATATGCTGAAGGCAAACCACCAAACAAGCACCAGCTACAATTAAATAGATCACAGCATCTAAGTGACACCTACCCAGCAACGAGGGCTGCTCTCAGGCGACCGTGGTTGGTACCTCTGCAGGGCCACCCCTCCCTCTCCATCTAGGTTCAGACAGTGTGGTATGGGCGTCCAGGGGAGCAGCGATGCCAGCGGATAGTGTGAGATCATAATGCCCGTGCAGTTAGCCCGCACATGCTCGGTGCTAGAGACCCTACGATAGCCTGTGTGTTTACTTATCTGTCTCAGAAGGGTATTCTCACTTGTGGTTTTCCAGAGTGTGTCCTTTTGTCTGTTCGTGTGAAGTGAAAATAGTCTGACAAATCTGTGTTTAGAAGTCCACAATTGCTGACACAAACAGTCTCTCTCTCTCTCTATCTCTCTCGACCTCAATCTAATTCAAGAAGAGGCTGGCAGCTTCTCTGCCGTGGCCACATGAGTGATTAAAGTCTATTGTTTTTTTTTCTCTCTCTCACTGAAGTGAAGGAGGGGTGAGTGATAAGCCCTGCCCCTGCACTAATACCAAGACTGAGCAGAAATAGGCAAAGAAGGACAGGAAAAGAGAGAAAAGGGGGGTTCAATGGGGTCCTATGTTGAACGAGGGAAACTGAGAGGTGGTTGGAACAAAAGAGTGTTATTTTAGCACTTTCCTACTACTGCATTTTCTTTTGAACTATAAACTTAAAATGTTATATCTCCTGTATATGAGGAAAGTCTTTTACATTTCAAAAGCTTCTCAAGCAAAAACAGTATGCTGCTCCAGAGTGGCAGTAAAACTCTAGGGGGCCTAAGGGTTGAAAGAGGACCTGATAGAGTCATCTTCTGTCTTCTCAGTTAGGCAGTAGCTGTTAGTAATGAAACTTTCCTGTTAACCAATAATTCAGCAGTGTCCTTTGTTACAGGACCAACTACAAGGTTTAACCAGAAGTGTGTGCGTTTGTGTGTGTCATAGCGAGCATAAGACTGAGGTGAAGTAAACAGGGTTTGAAAAATACTTATAGAAGGGGATGTGGAGTTTAGCCTCAGAGGACGATAGGTATTGCTGAGGATATCGTTTGGGACAAGGGACAGTATTTATGGTGGTTACAGTGGAATGACTGGTCAGCCATGAATGATTTAGTGGCTTACCAATACACACTCATGTATTCTAAAGCATACAGTACTTGGGACAGTTAATAAGACACAGAGTTTAGGAGCTGTAACTTCCGAATGTTGCAGAAATGCCTCCAGCAGATATGTGAATCAGTAACATAAAATAACAAAACAGCAAGATCCGGAGAACGTTTAACACTAAGTTTAGAACTTTTCACAGAATACAAAGTGTGCACACACAGTGATCTCTCTTTAGGGAATGTTCTGGGTAAAGAATAACTTTTAAATCTATGGAAAGCTTCCATAACATGCTGTCATTTCCACTGACAATCATTCTGACTAGCGCAGAGTAGTAAAATTATTAATGTTTTTAAAGATTAACTTTAAGTGAGCTTTATATGATAGCGAAGGTAATCTAAATATAAAAATGGGGAAATGAGCCTCTCTGCATATTGTGCATTCCTAGATGATATTACACTTGTTTTATGCCAACACATATAAGTCTTAACTTTACCCTGTTTTTAACATTTATTCCGGTGTAATGACTTCTTCCACAGACATGCATTGTAAGCAACCATTAACATTTTGCACCACAAAATAAGATGTTTTGCAGGTATTTGTGCCCCAAGCAGTCTATCTCACACATGCTGCACAATTAAAAGCAAAGATTAGAGAATAAACCGGCCAATTAAACCAAAATGCCATTGATTTTCTCTTTCATATCCTCAGACCCCTCATCTATTGTTAAATATTTAAGAGGATTTTATTGTGAACCACAGAATGAGGGACTCGAATCCCCCCTTTTTGAGCCTTTTGGATTCCTCTCTCTCTCTCTCTCTCTCTCTCTCTCTCTCTCTTTCCCTCCTTTTGCCTTGTTTCCTTTCTCTGTTGTTCATTCCAGCTTCTTCTGTCCCCATGGCACAGCTCAACACCCATCTGAACTGTTTTGAAATTTCTCTGCTTCCCTTCGCAGATTCTCTCCACTGGTACATTTTGATCTCAACAGTTTGCTGACATAGCTGAGTGCGGTCTGCTGAAGTTTACACAGCTGGCACAATCTTTCGGCTTTTACGTGTAAACTCAGACACACACTTAAACAAGTTATATCACCCAAATGATGTTCCTTATTTCATGTCCCAGTAAGCAACACAAGAAACACAAAGACTAGTAAGAAGCAGTATTCACACTTCAACTGAGACCCATCACGTTTACTGCATATAAAACATCTATGAACACATTTAAGACGTGTTTTCCAGTATAGCTATTTTTGCTTAAAACAAAAAGTGCTGATGAGGGCATATACAGGCGGAACATAGGCTATTTCGTAAATCATAGGATTAACTATCTGAGGGTAAAGTTCACCAGGTCTAGTATGAGTATGTATAAAATTCCAGATAAATGTTTATGAACCATTGTTTAATAGATCTGAAATGTTAAATAAATGGCTTATATTAAGCTATCTTGTTTCTAGCAAAATTCTTATGCAAAAACAAATCGCAAAGCCATGCTACAAAAGCGCACGCTCAGTGTTCAAATTCCTGCTGTCATCTATTACCACCTCGTGGACATTAGAGGAATTGCATACAAATGACAAAACTACAGTATTGTATGCAAATGACAGCGGTAAGAGGAGAGACGGTGAGTATAAATTATCTAAGTGTATACACTTGTTTGTGTAGTTGTGCGTATGCAAGAGGCACTGCCATCCTACTCGAATAATGAAGCAGATTTCAGCTTAAGGTATTTGATATGCTTTTCATAAGGGTTTGGACAATATCTCATCCTCATTCCACTAAGAGTACCTTGATTGCATCGGTAAAAACTTCCCTGCTGAAAATACAGCTTATGTTGGCTAGGTGTGTGTTGATGCTGGTCCTTTGCCAGCACGTCATCAGCATAAACCAGCAAAGGGCCATCTTTAACCAGCACTCCAGCGTCAAAACATAACTACCAGCTTGTTTTTGGTTGTAATCCACTAGGTGTCAGTAGATACTTCAGTTTTTGTTAAAAATAAAGAGTTGCATTTATAATCAGGTGTATTGTTTTTTTAAAGGCCAATTCACACTGCACGGACAAACGCCAACAAACAAAAACAAAAAAAAAAATAAAACAATTTTTTGGAGTTTGTTGGATCAGTGTGTTACCCCTGTCAGGCGTTGGAGTTTGTTTTCATTCAAATGACAGCAACCACTGCTGGGTGACATAGCCTATTTTTATGCGAAAAATGACACAAACATGAATAAATTAATAAGAGTAAAATTTGGTTTGTGGGCATGGGATCTTCCATTTGTCCCCAGTCAGTGAGAGTTGGTCAGTGTCTGTTGGTTCAGTGTGAACATGACCCTTTTTTTTCCTAAGATTGTAAATCCAACAGCCAACTAGCCGACTTCTGTGAATTGGCCTTAAGGTGTCACGATCGGGTTAGCTGGTGAATGCGTGTGTGTGCGCTGCTCAGCTGGCAAGGAGCGGAAGGACACGGAGCTTGACTTTAAACATTTATTAGAGCACACGGAGGAAACAAAGAGCTGACGAGGCAGCGAACACACGGAAAAACACAAGCGAACACACGACATGAAACTTTAACGTTGGACAACCGGTAAATGAAAACATGGGGGTTTAAATAGAGGGAACTTAATGACGGGGGTGGGAACAGCTAAGGACACACAGGTGCAATGAATAAAGTAATCAGGACATGACAACCGGAACAACCAAATATGGACATGGACTATACCACACAATACACAAGGACAGGGGGGAACACGGAACAGACCAAACATGAACTCAGACACAGACAGAAACAGACACGGAACATGACATAAGGTAAGCTATCACAAATAAATATATAAATATTTATATATTAAATAACTTATAATATAAATATATAATAAATTTAAATATATTCATGCAGAAATATTCTAGGAGAAATATTTCACATTATTACTCCTATTGCTGAATTTTGGATCAAATAAATGCAGAATTCTGCACTGGCTTATATGATTCTTTAGGGTCTTAACGGAACGTTTGTAATATAGTTTTTTTTTTAATTTCTCAAAGATTTTACCAAATCACTCTGTTCTGTGCACTTCCCCTTTAAATCTTCACGAGCTCTGCTGACCCCGCCCTTATTTTTCTAGGCACTCTCGAGGATCTATTTTTAAATTACAATTTAAACAAATTATAAATAATAATTATAAATTAAAAATAGATATATACATTTTAAACAACTGGAAAAGTTGACTTCAAAATCTTGGTTTCTTGAATTATACTGTATATTGATTAACCTACTTAAATTTAACTAATCACTCAATATCAGATAAAATAATGCAATCAACATATGCAATCACTAAATCTTTAATCCGTGCATAGGCGGAGGGTGAACCAACTCCAGGGTAAGGCTAAAAACAGCCAAATGTATTAAACATCGTATACCCGTCTTTTTAGGTAATACGTTTAATGGGACATAATTTGTATTGAACGTGATTACAATTTAATTAACAAAATAATAAAAATAAGAATTATAAATTGATTTTCTTAATTGATTTTTCCTTTCCATGCACTCAAAAAATGATTTTTCAGTTCTGTTCACTTTACCTTTGTAAGGATTCGCTCGAGGCAGTCGGATCCATTTGCAGTATTTATTGGCGTGGTCGTACAGGCACAGAAGTCAATCGACAGCATACAATGTTAGACAGGGACAGGCAGTTCGTAATCGGGGACAGGCAGAAGGGTCAGGACAGGCGGCAAACAATCGATAGTCAGAAAACAATGCAGAAAATCAAACCCGGGAAAAGACAAAACTTGGAAATACGCTCGGTAACGACAGCAATGGCAAATCGAGACTTCGCGTCTGCATGTGGCAAAAGTCCGAGTTTATATAGTCCGTGGAATGAGCGGAAGGGCGCGAAACCGCCGAGGTGCGTGGCTAAAAAGGGTCCGGGTGGGAACTAATACTCTGGTGACGGTTCCCGCTGAACGAGCGGCTCCTGAAGCGTGTAAAAGTTCGGCGTCGAGGTCTCCCACGTGGTCTGGGGGCTGGCTTCTCAGGGTGGTCGCGATGAAATTCCTCGGTAAGGGATGGGTCCAGAATGTCCTGGGCATCGACCCATGTTCTCTCCTCTGGGCCAAAGCCCTCCCAGTCCACCAGGTATTGCAGGAGTCGACCCCGACGCCTGGAGTCCAAGATCTCCTGGACCTGATAGATATTCTCATTCTCGGGAAGAAGGGGAGGGGCCTCTGGTAGCGTTTCCTCATCCTGGTCCCCCTCTCCGTCAGGAGCAGCAGCGGCCTTGAGCAGGGATGAATGAAAAGTGGGTGAGATTTTGTAATTGGAAGGCAGTTCCAAACGATATGAAACGGGAGTTATCTGTCTTAGAATTTTAAAAGGACCCACGTACCTCGGACTTAGTTTCCGACAAGGAAGATGCAACCGGAGGTCCCGGGTCGAGAGCCAGACCCACTGGCCAGGTTGATAGTCAGGATGAGGTCTCCATCTTCGGTCGGCCTGTTCTGTTACCCTCCGGACGGCCTGTTGGAGCTGGATGTGTGCGGCGTCCCAAGTTTCTTCACTTCATCTGAGCCAATGATCCACAGCAGGGAGGTCGGAAGGTTCTCCTGACCAGGGGAACAGTGGGGGTTGGAAGCCCAGAACGCATTGGAAAGGAGTCATTTTAGTCGATTGCTTCCGAAGAGAGTTTTGGGCGTATTCAGCCCAGATGAGGAATTGACTCCAATCCTCTTGGTTCTGATGACAGTAGGCCCGAAGAAAGTTGATGAGCTCTTGGTTGAGCTGCTCTACCTGGCCGTTGGATTCCGGGTGATATCCGGAGGTGAGGCTGATGTTTACATTAAGCTGGTTGCAGAAGGCCTTCCACACTCGGGAGGTAAATTGAGGACCCCGGTCCGAAACTATATCTTCGGGTATACCATAATAGCGGAACACATGCTCCAAGATGGCTTGAGCGGTGTCCCATGCCGAAGGGATTTTGGGGAGAGGAATCAACCTACAGGCCTTTGAGAACCGGTCTATCACTGTGAGGATTGTGGTAAAACGGTTGGATGGCGGCAGATCGGTGACAAAGTCTATGGCTATATGTGACCAGGGCCTCTGGGGAATAGGAAGTGGTTGGAGGAGACCGGCCGGGCATTGACGCGAGGATTTAGTCATTTGACACGTGGTACAGCGGGTGATGAAGTTGCGTACGTCAGTGGAAAGTGATGTCCACCAGAATCTATTGCTGACCAATTCGTTGGTGGCCACTATTCCAGGATGTCCCGCACTAGGGTTATCGTGCACTAAATGGAGTACTCTGTCACGGAGCGTGGTGGGCACGTATGTCTTGTCTGGAGGGCAGTCTGGGGGAGCGGGTTCTGTGACTTGGGCCTCCTGTATGTCGTGAATTATATCCCACTGAATAGGTGCGAGGATCAAGGAGGGAGAGATGATACATTCGGGTTCTCGGATCTGTGTAGGGGAATCGTGCATTCTCGACAGAGCATCGGTAGGTAATTTGGAATTGAAACCGGGTAAAGAAGAGTGCCCAGCGTGCTTGACGAGAGTTCAGCCTTTTAGCAGAGCGGAGATATTCCAGGTTTCTATGATCGGTATATACGATGAAGGGTTCCCCTGCTCCTTCAAGCCAGTGTCTCCACTCCTCAAGCGCCGTTTTCATGGATAGCAATTCCCGATCTCCCACGTCGTAATTGCGTTCCGCTGATGTTAGTTTACGAGAGAAGTAGGCACAGGGGTAAAGCTTTTCTGGGTCTCCTTGGCGTTGGGAGAGTATGGCCCCTACTCCAGTACTGGAAGCGTCTACCTCCACGATGAATTGTTTAGAGGGGTCCGGGTGATGAAGGATGGGTGCCGTGGTGAAGCGGTGCTTGAGGTCATCGAAGGCGGCCTCACTCTCACTGGTCCAGGTTAACCTCGTGGTAGTTTCGCTTGGTCATTGCTGTGAGGGGTGCGGCGACCAGACTAAAACCCCGTATGAACTGCCTGTAAAAGTTAGCGAAACCCAGGAACCGTTGTAATTCTTTGAGCGTTGTTGGTCTTGGCCAATCCACCACGGCTGCTACTTTGGTTTCGTCCATGGCGACGCCGTCCGGGCTGATCACGTACCCCAGGAAGGACACTCTGGTTTGGTGAAACTCACACTTGCTTAGTTTGGCGAATAAATTGTTCTCCATGAGTCTCTGTAGAACGGCCAGTACATGATGGATATGGGTAGATAGAGTTTCCGAGTAGATCAGGATATCGTCGATATATATGATGACGAATTGATGAAGCATATCTCGAAACAGTTCATTAATTAAGGCCTGGAATACAGAAGGACTGTTTGACAGACTGAAGGGCATGACTAAGTACTCATAATGGCCCGTGGTGGTTGAGAAAGCGGTCTTCCACTCGTCCCCTTTCTTGATGCGAACCAGATTGTATGCACTCCGGAGGTCTAGTTTAGTGTAGTAGCGAGCCGTTCGCAGTTGTTCTAGGGCAGCCGGTACCAGAGGTAGAGGGTAGCGATATTTTACGGTGATGTCGTTGAGGGCCCGGTAGTCAATGCACGGCCTAAGTCCACCGTCCTTCTTCTTTACGAAAAAGAAACCGGCTGGTGATGTGGATGGTCGTATGAAGCCCTTGGCTAGTTCCTCCTTGATGTAGCGGTTCATGCATTCAGTCTCTGGTTGAGAAAGGGGAAAGATGCGTCCCCGGGGCAGAGTGACACCCGGTAGGAGATCAATAGCACAGTCGGTGGAACGGTGAGGTGGAAGTTGGGTAGCCCTTTCCTTACTGAAGACAGTGCGGAGGTCGTGGTATTCACCCGGGAGTGTCTGGAGATCAGAGGTATCCTCTGGTGCAAGGCTCAGGTGATTCAAATGGCATGGTGGGTTGTGTAGGCATCCAGTTTGAGCCACTAGCGTCCTGAATCGCATGGTAAACTCGCTCTTTCCGTCAGCGGTGTGCTCGAACACTTCTCGAAACTCCCGCAGAAAGCTCTGATATGAGGGAAATGCCATGTGATTTCCGTCCCATAAGGCCGTAACCCAGTCTAGGGCCTTATCAGTCAGTAGGGAAGTTACCAAAGCGATCCTGGCATGATCATCGACATAACTAGTAGCTTGTGACTTCATGTATAGATCACACTGCAAGAGGAAGCCTTTGCACTTGCCTGGAGAGCCGCCATACTTCTCCGGAAGCGCGAGGCGCATGGAGCCTGGGACTGGAGTGCTGATCACGGCCGGAGCAGCTGCCGCTGCGGGCGGATCGGCCGGTCTACTTTGGGCCACGGTGACTGCGGTGAGAGCCCGGACGGAAGTCGCTAGCTCGGAGGTTAGTGTGATGAGTTGCTCCAGCTGCTGGCGATGAGTCAACAACTCGGTGGCTTGTCGACTAACCTCGTCGATGACTTGACGCATGGCTGCTGGATCCTGTTGTGGCGAAGTCTTCTGTAAGGACTCGCTCGAGGCAGTCGGATCCATTTGCAGTATTTATTGGCGTGGTCGTACAGGCACAGAAGTCAATCGACAGCATACAATGTTAGACAGGGACAGGCAGTTCGTAATCGGGGACAGGCAGAAGGGTCAGGACAGGCGGCAAACAATCGATAGTCAGAAAACAATGCAGAAAATCAAACCCGGGAAAAGACAAAACTTGGAAATACGCTCGGTAACGACAGCAATGGCAAATCGAGACTTCGCGTCTGCATGTGGCAAAAGTCCGAGTTTATATAGTCCGTGGAATGAGCGGAAGGGCGCGAAACTGCCGAGGTGCGTGGCTAAAAAGGGTCCGGGTGGGAACTAATACTCTGGTGACGGTTCCTGCTGCTGCCCGTTGGAGAGGGCCACAGAGGAACGCTCGCTGACAACCTTAACAATTCATGTTGAATTAATGTCATTGTGGCTATTTTTCATTTCAACATGATTGTGTCATGTTAAACTGACTTAAAACTCTCACTCGTTGGTTTAACATAAAGTTTTCATTTTAAAAGTACATGTTTCAATCACTTA
>JAUMHI010000046.1:6240807-6276205 GCA_032359435.1 Enteromius unitaeniatus
CGCAGGCGGTGGTGTGTCCCCGGTGACGCTGTTCTGAGCAACGGACCGAATTTGTTCTTGCTGAGCAGTTTTTTTAGCATACTGTCTGTCCCAGTCTGTGCTGGTGGCCTCGTCATCCCAAATAGTGGAGGTCTCTGTGTCGCTGAAGTAACCCGGCTCACCCGTATAATGTGTTGGGTATAACAGCAGCGGTTCAACAGAGAAAGCACGCAGATCTCTGGGATCAAAGTGAGACATGTATGCCGCACTGAGAGAGAGACATGAGGGGAGGGGAGAAAGCAAGGGCATGAGAAAAATTACACAACTAATGTATAGAAATTTCATATATAAAAATCATACATTGTTGCTGAATCAAAGTATTCATTTTAGTGACTAAAATAAAAGTTTTTGTTGAAATAATATTTGTGTATATTTTTATGTATATCTAAATACACACACATGTATGTATTATATTTAGAAAATATTTACATGAATATATGTATATTTATATAATTTAGAAATATTAATCGCAATTAATCATTAGACAACACCAATTTTTTTTTTTTCCCCAAAAAATCTTACTAAACCTAAACGTTCTTCATCTTACTATTTTCATACTAATGTTTTACATTAATGTATATTCAGTACAACTAAATGATCCTACAATGGGTAAAGCTTTCTAAACTACACGAAAGCATTGCATTATTTAAGAGACTTTACAATACATCGCTAGATTGACACACTTGGGTACACAATGACTCTTTCTCTCTCTCTCTCTCTCACACACACACACCACAAACACACAGAAAGTGGAGTATATTTATACAGTAATCCATCTGTTTTATACCAGTAGCCCTTCCCCCAAAACTCAGAGAACATCAATGGGAATTTTGTCCCTTGAATGCCGAGAACAGGAAGAACGGGCCCTTCCCAAAATTCCTCAAAGTAAGGAGAGAGACCCAGAGAATGCAAGACAACAGAGGAGAAGGACCGCAGGGTACTGAGGGTGTTAGGTGAGAGAGAGAAGGGCCAGTAAAGGCGACACATGCTGGTGGCACAGCTAGTGCTGAGCAGGCCTCCCAATAGAGGAAACTGTGTAGAAAGGCAGTCATTGTGTGAACCAGTAGGAACACCATAATTTTTTTCCCCGCTCTGAACAATCTAGCACTGTGTCAGTCCCACTCAGCAGTGCAGCCTCAGTTTGTACCTGTTTGTAAAAGCTTCTGAAAAATATCTATCCATCGATTGATCCATCCATCTATATACCCATCAGTCACGCATTCATACATTTATCTCTCTCTCCATTGATCCATCCATCCATTGATTGATCTATCATCCATCTGTGCATTCATCCATTGATCTATCAGTCCGTCTATCCACTGTAATCCATATTTACATTCACTCATCAATCTATCTATCTATCCACGCACCCATCTGTGCATCACACTTACTTTGGGTGTTTGTTGAACATGACTGGCAGGAACTCATCCACAGGGAGCATCTTGCCTAACGACTGAGCAGCGAGGAGCTTCTTGGCCCCTTGCTGTGAAAGGGCATAACCTAGAGTCCAATATGAGTAATCAGCCTCCACCAGATTATTAACACCCTCTATGGACACCTCTGGCTGAGCTACTTGCATCCGCTTACGGCCCACATATCTACAGACAGCGAAGAAGAAAGAGATAGACTGATATGCTTCTGTGAACAATGAAAACATCTCATCATTTGTTTGCTTTTAGTCGGTGTTGTTCTTACATGAGGTCCCAGTTTAGCTGAACTTTTTCAACATCCTCCATGATGGTATGTAACCTCCTTTTAAATCGTGGCTCAAACCTCACGTCATCCTCCAGGACCAGCACATGCTGAAGACCTCTCTCCACCACCTATCACACACACACAGAGTAATCAGAAAATGATTTGTTTTCAGTGATGACTTGAAAACCATAAAAACCATAAAGGAATCAATCTGTCTAAGCTGCAATGGCAGCTCATTCCATAATTTTGTACCCGCAACAGAGAAGGAGCGGCCCCTCCTGAGTTTTCTCAATGTTTTAGGTACCTGGAACCTGATCAGCTGACCTAAGGGAACGGGCAGGGCAATAAGGCATATCTGAGATATACTGAGGGGCGAGGCCATGTAGAGATTTAAAAACAAATAAAATAATTTTAAAATTGATACGAAAGCGAATCGGGAGCCAATGTAATGACTTTAAAATCGGAGTAATATGCTCTCGTTTTTTAGTACCAGTTAAAAGCCATGCAGCAGCATTCTGTACGAGCTGCAATCTTGCAAGTGACGCTTGGCTAAGCCCATAGTAAAGTGTATTAAATTAATCTAAGCGATTTGTAATAAAAGCGTACATTAGAATCTTGAAATGATGCAGAGAAAGAAAAGGTTTGGCTTTTGCCAATTGTCTTAATTGGACGAAACTTGCTTTGACAACTGCGCTAATCTGAGCATCAAATTTCAGGTTTAAGTCCATTTTTACTCCTAGATTAGTTACAGCAGACTTTTGGTATTGTGACAAAACACCCAGATCTATATCAGCAACAGATGCATCGCTAGGAGCAAACAGTATAACCTCTGTCTTTGTATCATTAAGATGTAACAGATTTACTGACAACCAGGATTTGATTTCCTCAATACAGTCTAAAAGTTGTCGAGTGGAATTAGTTTGCTTTAGTTTTAAGGGCATGTAAATTTGTAAATCATCCGCATAAAAATTAAAAGAACATCTTGTTTGCGGAGAATAGTCCCAAGAAGAAAGAGATATAGGGAGAAGAGAAGTGGGGCTAAAATAGAGCCAGATGACTCAGCAGACCCCACACGAACACTAAAACTTCTCCCTGTCTAAACCACTCTAGTGCACAGCCCTGGATTCCCACACAGTCTTTTAGTTGAGACAGTAGAATATCATGGTCCACCGTGTCAAAGGCCGCAGTTAGATCGAGCAGAACCAAGACGACACAGTAACCAGAGTCTGTAGCTAGGAGAATATTGTTAAAAACTTTGAGTAGTGCTAGGAACACATTCAGCTGACAAAAAACAACTCTTTCTAAAATCTTTGAAATAAAAGATTGAGATTGGCCTAAAATTTGAGAGTACAGAAGTGTCAAGACCAGGCTTCTTAATCAATGGCTGTACTATAGCATGCTTAAAGCCATCTGGGACAATACCACTAGACAGACTACTGTTGATAATATTGAGTACATCTGAAGCTACAGTTGGAAAAACCTCAGTTTCAGAAAGTAGAAAATTTTACTCAAGTGTTGCTCATCTGAATAACAGGGCAGTTATACTATGCCTGGCTAATATACAACACTGATTAACAGTGAAAAATCTTAAACGGTAAAAAATAAAGACACAGGGAGTCCAGTGTGTCCCCTGTGTTTGTGTACAAATATACACAAAGATTGTACTGTGATAATTACTGGATGTGTTGAAGAAATATAATTTAATATTGAAAAATATTTTTGTTTATCTAAGGTCAAATAAACAAAAAAAATCTAAAAGTTTTCAGACAAATTAGTACCGACCGCATTTGACAATCTCAATCATTCAACAAACAAATTCAACAATACAATTTTTTTGTATTAAATAAAAAAACAAATTGTGATAGGTATAAGTTTCCTATTTAATGTTTTATTTATCACATTTACTTATATAGTATATTTATTTTATATATATTTAATATATTTGATGTTACACTAAAAAATTATTTTCGAAAATAAACATCCCACATTTTTGCAAAAACTAAAAACGTCATACAAAAATAATGCAAAATAAAGTCATACATACAGCGCCTTCCACTAATATTGGCACTCTTGGTAAATCTGAGCAAAGGTGGCTGTGGCTGTGAAAATAAATCTGCATTGTTTCTTATTGAAATGGGGAGAAAATCTCATTGTGAAATAAATGTTTTCTCCAATACATGTTGGTCACAATTATTGGCCCCCCTGGTATATTCCCATTCATATTCACAATTTTGAGCACTCCAGGGTGATTATGAACATAAAAATATCCAGCCCTGGCTTCCTGTTTCACAAAGCCCAAAATCCCTTAATCATCAACACAATGAAAAAAAACTAAGAATATATTTCTTATATGCTGCAAAAGATAATTGAGCTTCACAAACTAGTGAAGTGGCTTTAAGAAAAGAGCTAGAACAGTGAAAATTTCCATTTCCACCATTAGGGAATTAATTAATTAATTTTCAATCATCATAAAATGTTAGGAAACTGCCTGGAAGAGGATGTGTGTCTATATCATCCTAATACAGAGTAGAGATTGAGTGGCTAAAGACTCTTCAAGGATCACAGCTGGAGAATTGCAGAAAATAGTTGAGTCTCAGTGTCAGAAAACCTTTAAAAAAAATAGTCAAACAGTCCCTACATCAGCACATGTTGTTCAGGAGGGTTTAAGAAAAATTCTCCTTGCTCATCCAAAAACAATCTCCAGCATGTTCAGTTGTCAGACAGGACTGGAACTACAATGGGACTGGCTTCTATGATCAGATGAAACTAAAAACTGTGTCGTCTTTTTTAGCAGCAATCGTTCAAGATGTGTTTGGTGAACACAGGGATAAAAAGTACTCCATGTGTACAATGAAATATACTGCTGTGTTTTTGATCTACTTTTGATTTGGGTCTATATTTCTGCTGGAGGTCCTGGAGGTACATCTTGTTTAGACACATGGCATCATGGGTTCTAACAAATACCAACAGATATAAATCAATAATTCACTGACTAAATCTTATAATGGGACAATAATCCAAAACAAACATCAAAATAAAGACAAGAATTAGTCACTGAACACAAAATGAAGCTTTTGCCATGGCTGTCCTCTGACCTGAACCCTGAGTGAGGTGAACTAAAGAGAAGCACCATCATGGAGCTGGTAATCTGAATGATCTGGAGTGATTCTGCTTGAAAGAATGCTCTCTTTTCTCTTATCAGGTGTTCTCCAAACTCTTCAGGCATTACAGGAGAAAACTCAGAGCTGTTATCTTGGGGAAAGGACGTAGCAATAATTGGGTGCCAATAATTGTGGCCAACATATATTGTATTTATTTCATCATGAGTTTTTCTCCCTTTTTCAATTGTTTTAATTCAATGATAAGTTAGAATTTTGGAAATCTTTTGAACGAAAGATCAAAAGGATAAACAATGCAGATTTATTTTTACAGCCACCTTTGCTCAGATTTACTAAGGTACCAATATTAGTGGAGGGTACTGTATCTCTCTTTCATTAATTATGTATTAAAAAAAGAGAAAAAAACTTTGACCCTATTTCATATTCTATTTATAGGGAGTGTCAAATGTTTTTTTATATGTGAGTATGTCTGTACCTGCTTCCAGGTGAAGTGGTGGCTGAGGAAACAGCCGATCTCTCCACGTGTCAGCACCCTACCAGAGTACGGATCTTTATAACCTGGCATCATTTCTATACCTAGAGCTTGAAGGTGAGATGTATTCAGAGCCCTGACAGGAAATAAAAATGGTCAAATCAACAGTCACCCAAACATCTATCACAAATATGATTCCACAGGATATCCCCTTGATAACCTACTTGCCATCTACAGCATCAATCAGCGTGGCCTCAAGTCCCAGCACCGCCATTGTGTTCAACATCCGTTCCCTTCGGTCCAACCTCCGCTTCAGATTAATCAGAAAGATCTAAGCAGAAAAGAGAACGAGAGAGTCTGAGAAATGAAGCAGGGCAAAATATGAAAATGTCACTTCAAAGAAGCTTAAATCATCTGAGGTTTCTCTGCAGAATATCTAATCATGAGTGTCCGGTCAAGCAAGACATTCCAAAGATTCTGCTCTCTCACCTCGTCAAAGCCCATCTTGTCCTGGAGTTTGGGTGGAGTGGAGAGAAACTCAGAGGGTTTTAGGGTATGATCAACTGCAAGGAAAGACATTTTAGTTGCATAAAATGAACATCTGACTATTACACATTGGAACATTACGGAGCCCTTAAGTGACAAAATTCTGGGTGAGTGGAAAAAAATTTGGGGCTGGAGGAAAAAATATTTTTTTAATCTTTTGCGTTCTCTCACAAAGATATTTGCGTTCCCTCACAAATCTTTTACAGTCTCACATGTATCAAGAACACAAGTTTTGTGAGAGAATGCAAAAAGTTTGTGAGAGAATGTAAAAAGTTTGCGAGAGAACTAAACATTTCTCAATGGAAAGAGAACGCAAAAAATTTGAAAAACATGATTTGCTTCCACTCCAATTATTTTCCACCCACTTCAATTTTTTTCCTCCACCATGTTCCTTAAGGGGAACTGTAGAACATAACAAAATGTAAATATAAACCTTAATAAGGGTTGAAAATATAAAGGGTAAAAGAGTGTTAAAGTGCTGGAAAAAGGGTGGTTTATTAGGGGCAGTTGCCATGGGTGTGCTTCTTATTGTGTGTGTGTGTTTGCCTGCATTATAGGGACCAGGCAACGGTCCCCAAAAAGAAAATGACTTAACAAACAAACTCTACTGTTTCAAAGTTTGGGGTCAGTTAAATTTTTTTTTCACAACTTTTGTTTAGCAAAAATGCATTCAACTTATCAAAAGTGACTGTAAAGACATTTATATTGTAAAAAAAAGGCTATTTCAAATAAATGGGGTTCTTTTAAACTTTCTATTCAAAGAATCCAGAAATTATCATGGTTTCCACCCTAAGCACCAAACCAATAGATATTACACTGCTTTCTGAACGATCATGTGACACTGAAGACCTAACTAAAGGTTGCAGAAAATTCAGCCATCACAACAATAAATTACATTTTAAATATATATAATAAATACATTAAAATATAAAAGTTATTTAAACTTTTTATAATATTCAATATTAATGTTTAGTTGTATTTGATCAAATAAATGCAGTGCTGCGGAGTATTTTTTGACAAATATTTAAAAATCATATGACCCAAAAATGAATGAATGTTTAATGTATCTATACTGTAATGTGTTTGTGAGTGATAATACTCACTCATGGCCTCAGTTATAGTGTGTGTGAAACTCTCCTGCTCATCTTCCACACTCTGCTGGGCCTTCAGAGGTACAGGCAGAAAACCGTAATGTTCTCTGTTACACACATACATCTGTACACCTACAGAAAAAACATCAGCATTATACAGACACATGATGAAATGCATCTGCACCCATCACTGTATATCTCATAATTGTATGTACCCTATGTAGTCACCCAACACAACAAGAAACAACACAACAAGTGTTACATCATTAATGTGTTTGTGTGGTTTGGTGCTGCCATGGCTTTATTCATGGGTGTGTTTGGAGTCGGCTTTGTGCTAGCTGTGTGTGTATGTGATTTACTGTAAATCCACTGCACGCTCTCTCTCTCTCACACATTATTTCTTAATGGAACATCCACAAACACCCAAAGAAGCCATAAAACTGGCAAGCTGGAGCTGGTTATATTAGCCACAAGATTATCCAACATGAAGGCTGTTATATTAACACAAACCCTCCACAGCAACATATACTGGAGCTGAACAGTTGGAGGTGCAGTGATTTATGTGTTAGTTTGTGATCCATGTCTGTTCTGCGTCCCAAAAACAGAAGAACAGTACTGCCTTCATTTGTTTGCTCTGAAAACATTGCATGCTTAAAAGCACTCATTTCCAAAACATCCCATGCACTTAAATAATACTAATTACATGTTTAATGGTTTAACATTAGTTAATTTGTTAGGCATCATATAACCTAACAATAAAAAAAACTATACCAGTACAATACCAGCATTTATTAATCTAGCTTAGTGTTAATTTCTACATGGCATTAATATTGTAACATTTGATTTTATTATTTGATATTTAAATTTTGATATTTGATCTCTCACCAGCCTGGCGCGCAGAGAAAGCAAAAACCATTATATCGTCAAACGCCCAGCTGTAGTCGGGGTGAGGTGGGTAGAAAGCCATGTCGAGTGTAGAGCTACGTCTCAGATCCAACAGAAAGGTGGAGTGCACCATGGGAACTGAGAAACAGCCCAAACGCTTCCACTCACGGATAGGCTGGTAATCTGGGGTGCGTTTGTAATAACCCTGAGAAAAAGATATCAGGCTATTGAAGCACTTTTCATAATTACGTTTTAACTGTGAACGTTGAATGTACAATTTCGCTTAAATGCATTTTGAACAAAACGTTAAAAACAAAAAATTAAATCTTGCTTTAAAGGTTCAGTTCACCCAAAAAATGTGTGACCTTTTTATATCTTCCAAACATAAATGTGACTCTGGACCACAAAAGTGTATTGGTAGCAATAGCCAGATGTTTATGCCAAAAATCAGGATATTAAGTAAAGATCGTGTTCCATTAAGATATTTTGCTAATTTTCTACCGTAAATATATCAAAACATAAGTTTTATTTGCGGTATGCATTGCTAAGACTTTCTTAATATTTAGATTTAACTAAATATTGTCCTATCCTAACCAACTACACATCAATGAAAGCTTTGGTTGAATTTATTAAGATTTCTGATGATGTATATACATCTCATTTTCAAGAAAATTTACCCTTGTGACTGGCTTTGAGGTCCAGTATCACAAGTTAGGATATTTTTGCTGAAATTCAAGAGCTTTCTGACCCTCTATAGGCAGCAATGCAAATAAAAGTCATACAGGATTGAAAAATAGTGGGGTTGATTAAAATATATGAGATAATCTGTATTTGTGGGTAAACTATCCCTTTAATATTTTTAATTTAATTTCAACAAGGTTTACCTGAGGCGTGATGCCACACCAAAAGTTTGAGTAAAGGGATCGGGAATCCAACATGGGTGCCACCAGTGTAAAATTCTCTGCCATCATGAGATCCAGCACCCGCGGGTTAGTCAGGAGGTTATCACTGTCGACAAACTGAGAGAAAAAGAGAGAGATGTAGCTGGAGAACTCTAAAATAAAAATGACCAATGTCATATGACCAACATAGTTGGATTAATAGTACCTGCGGTTTTTATTTAACATGAGAATAAACAGATGCAACACGGGTCAAGTATGACAATAAAGGCATCTTGATCTCACCAGTATATAATCAGCCCAGCGTTCTCGTGCAGCCTTCAGTGCTGCCTGCCTGAGCTTCATTACGTGATTAAAACGGGATGGAGCCCAGTGTTTCGGCCCCCACTCATCTGTGTATGACCTTATATAGAAGCAAAAAGATGCATAGGTTTAGAACAGACTGGTAACAAAATAATGACAAAATTGACATGATTGTTTAATCCTGTTCTGGAGGACATTAGCAGACTATTGAAAATTCCTGACATATGCAGCCATTAGTGCTAATTGACTTTGAAACCTTCTGTTCTGGAACAAGATGTTTTCAACCAACCGTGGCTCCTCCATGGGCCTCCACTCCACGTAATGGTATCTGCTCTGCCTGTTCTTCAGCCATTCTCTCAGCATGGAAGTGGTGTTGTCCACATTATGGTCCGTTGCAGCCCTTCAAGAAACGATAAAGGAGAATTTACCAATCATTTCAACAAACAAGACAATCTCTATAAACAGCTGCTCATCAGGAGCAGAGAAAGAGCGATGGTCCCACAGGCAAGGGTGGAACAGTCAACAATGTGTTTTGAGTTAGTATTTCCTTCTCCTAGACTTGTGGCAAAGCTTGATAAGATTATGAAAATTCATGTGAAGATGGCAAAAGTGCTAGTTGATGACGCTAGCAAGCAGTTAGCGCTGTATTTCCAGTGCTGATAAATTCCTCATGGGCATTTATGGGCTAGCAGTGAAGTGAGGCACTTAACAACAGCTTGCCAACAGCAGCTTGTGAGAGGTAAAAGACGTATTGTCTAAGTTTCATATTAGCATTTCAGGGGCCTGGCTTAGCATATGTTACTAACAAGTGAAAATGCAGAAACTTCTGACTTTATAAAACAATATACTGTGACTTGCAAAAACATCTGTCCAAAAGAGCACTAATTTATATGTTGTATGACTTTTTTGTATGACTACATTAACAGGGACGAACATGTGACATAACAGTGAGCTTTCCCAGCATTACTATTCTGTGGCTTTGTGGAGATCACATGTAAACACTGACACAGGCACACAAACACACTCAGTGTCCTCAGTTAGTCAGGGCCGTTTGGCTGTGCCAGTGGAAACCTTCAGTAAAACCATGTGGGGAAAAAAACAACAAATATTGACATCACCTTAGTCGTCACATTCACACACACATTCACATTTCCTCACTCCATCTTTACCAGAAATAAAATTCAACTGGTGTGTATATATATCCATATTAACAGAGCACTGCGGGATGTTCTGCAGCAGTGTCAGGATAAAGCTTGAGGCAATGGAGAAAATTAAACTGGATTCATTTCACCTAGACAAGTGCAAAAACAGTCAGATGAGTCATAATAATAAATGGCAAAAAGTCTTTTTTATTTCAAAGTACTAATCATACATCCTTTAAGCAATAAGTGTAGGTCTGCTACATTTAGCTAAGAAGATAAATTGCATTTAACTTGTTTTAAAGCATAAACTTTAGTCATTTTTAGAGGTTTATGCTTTAAAAGAATATAAAATATGAGTCTGGTTACAATATATTATCTGAGGGAAAGTCTCTTTTGTAAACTGACAAATTTACTGAGATTTATGCATAAAACAAGACAAAACATGAATCTACTGATATATATGGTCTATTTCTGTTATTTTGCTTCTCATGCAAAATTATGTGCATTTATCACTTTTTCTATTTGATTGCTTTTTGGGTTTATTTATTTATTTTATTGGGTTTTTTTATTGTTCGGAGGGACACATCCATCCTGTTCCTGCTGCCACCTACCAAATCTATGGCAATTGAACATCTGCAGTGAATAATACTAGTGTAAACTCACAAAAACATACATAACTCCCTTAAACAAACATTGTCAGACTACAAATAAGAGTGTATGCAGTGTGCATCTAAGTAAATTCATATTATTATACACTCTTTGTCTTTAAATAATAAGTGATTGACCAGCTATTCGACAGCATGACTGCTATTTTGTCACTCACACAAACACAGACAATTACTCAGCCAAGACAGTCTCACTCATAACAACATATTCCAACAAAGAGTGCCGAAAATACAGGCCAAGGTGGTGTATGTGTGTTTTAAATATGCTTTATGGGTGTCCAAGATTTTATGAGTGTATAACAGCAAAGGGAACAGACTTGATAAGCAGTCTGGCTTTTTACCACTGGTTCGAAACACCTGACTCACAGGTAATGACAGGTAATACAGTGTTAGAAAGATGACTGCTTTCATACACACTGCTTTCCTGATGACTTCAGCAAACGCAAGTGTGCCACAGTTGCTTTATAGGAAAACAGGCCTTCGAGCTAGAACATCTGTGAAAAATTCTTTGAAATCAGGACGAACAGTGAAGCAGAAAAGCAAAAGAGCGCATGCATGTGCATTTTATTATATGAGGATAGATACATGTGTGTTAGTTGTTTCTTTGCATGCAATTCTCATACTTGTGTTCGGTTCTCTGTTCATTCAAGTTCTGCATTTATATGAATTAAATAAATGTGTTGTGGTCCTGTCGCACTGTTGCAGCCGAAATAAACATCTGGAATATACAGACTTGCTCCATGTCTTTAAATGACTCTCTAATGGCAAATGATTGCACATGTGTTTTTCTCTAACCCTCCCGGGGAGAGACTCCACACAACGCATTTTGGGTTATGCTGCTCCATGACAAAGAAAACTGCACATATACACATATTAAAGTGTGCAAGTATCACTGGTGAGAATGAACTATGCATGACTTTATGCTACATTACTATATGCTTACATTATGTCTGACTGTAAATCTAACTGTAAAATCTCATAAAGAACATGTCTGGGTCATATTTCTCCTAAAATCAAAAGAAAAAGAGAAATGTATTGTTGTATCTAATGTACTGTATATTTTAGTATATAACATTATATTATCAGAATTTGAAAACTGCACTCACAATTATTTGTGATTATCAATCTTTAATAATAGTAATATAATGTCAATAATATTAAAAAATAATAGTTTTGAAAAAAATTTTTTTTTACAATAATAATAATAATAAAATAACAAGGCATGCTTTATGATTCACTCAAATATAAGCAGATTTGTGCTCTGATATGAGGGTATTTTTGCCTGTGTGAAGTCTTTGAGGCTGTGTCTCAGCTCTGGCCGCAGGGGGTAACACTCATATTCATGACCGGACTAGTAAACAGCCAGAGGAATTCGAACCTGCAGCATATGAATAACTCAAACTTCTGGTTTCTGAAGGTTCAGTCAGTCATATATCTGGACAGACAGAATCTCTTCACCTTTCACTTTCACCTCTCGAACCTTAACAAATTTCCATACCCTAGGGCAAAAACACACTTCTCACCATGTAACATAAACTTTCTAAACAAGGTCTATATTATAAAATAATATTTAGACTCTTCTTCCAACCTGTATATCGATTTTTTTTCCTCAGTCCAAGCTGCAATAAATCTGTTATTTCACTCGCAATATTCTGTAAATGAACCTCATGATAAAGGTGGTTAAGGATGTGTGTGTGTTCGTGACAGGACATTTAGGTTTTGTATTTGTGTGCGCCTGCTGTGCTTGGAGGAAGCAGGACTTTGCTTATAAAAACCTGATTTTCTTTCACCGCTTGTTTGAAGTTTATTGTAAGTCTCCAGCTCATTATCTGACACCCCGAGGCTCACTCTCTCTTTTTTCGCTCTGTTTCTCCTCCATGTGTCATTATTGACAGCATCTGGACACCACATGCTACTCACCTCCAAACATGCACATCTTATACTTTCTCCACCTGCACAACACAGCCATCAGAGATAAAGAGGACTATCCCCTAATAAAAGAAGCAATCATGTTTGAGTAAAACACAGTGATTAAATGAAATAACTCTGAATTAGATAAACCAGCAAAAAAGAAAAAGTCTTCTACTGTTCAAAGCTGCTCTGACTACATCCAAAAACAATCCTCCTTCTGCGCTGATTACCCATTTCAACTATAACAATAAGCCTATTGTATTGAGATGAGCATGTGTATACATAATGACTGAGATCAGTCTTTAATAAATGCAAAGTATGTCCTCATAACATACATTTGAAAACAGTAGAATGAGGTGCTCATGGGGTCTCTTTGGTATCACCTTAGTAAGTGTAAGGGTTTTTGCAGCAAGCTGATGCAAGTTTTTTAATGTCAGTATTGATGAACAACTTCTAAATGTTTTTTAATGGTAGTTGCAATGGAGAGCATATTGGAATTAAATCATATTTTCAAATATATCTGGACTAATATGGCTGTAGATGCTCTAATGACTTTCAATAACTTTCACGCAACACACCATACACAGACATACTCATAATTTAAAGGGATTGTTCAATGCAAAATTGAAAATGAACATTATGGCATGATTTACTCACCTTCATGTCATTCCAAACATCTAAGAATTTTTCTTCAGAACACATGAAAATATATTTTAAAACTGTTTATGTCTTTACTCTGTGTACAATAAAAGCAAATGGGGTCCAAATCAACACTGGGTCATTGACTTCAGACCTTTTTGATGTTTTTTTGTGTTTAAATAGATTTAAAAAACAATATATACAGTTTTGGAACAACATAAAGGTTAATAAATGATGACAGAATACTTATTTTAGGTGAACTATATCTGTTTTGACAAAAAAAATTGTCAAAGTATAGGCTACCATTGCATACGGATTGCATTGTTTACTGAGAAAACATACAAAAATGTCTATTATAATGTTGATTAGTTATAAAACAGATGTACAGATGTGTGTGTGTGTGTTTGCTTGCTTTGCAGTGGCTCTGCCCCCATGCATGGGCTGACGTGGCTGTCTGGCTCTAAAGATTGAGGAGGGGGCAAAGGGGCTGATGAAACCCTTGCTGTACTCAAATTCCTCCAGCCACCCTCTGTCAACACAACTCTGCCATGTCACACACAAACACTAGATCTAGAGTGTGACGCTAGTTCATCTCTCCATCATGACATTTGACATCTTTTTAACATATGCATAATTACATTTACATTAAAGGTACCGGTACATTTCATTTGGACCTAAGAGATCCATCCACATTTTTAGCTTAATCTGCTTTTCAGTGACCCATTGTTCTTTTATACATCTGTTCTAGGGTAACAAATCTGATAAAAGCAACAAAGGTGGATAAATTAGTTGTAAACACTTAACGCTTTTCTCAAGAGTGCATATAGGATCACACACAAAGCAAATATTCCCACAGTCTGATACACTGACAGAAATGATCAAACATTCACATGAACTCAGAGACTCTCCCGTCATCTTCCTTGTGAATATAAATACATCTGTAAAACACTGAATTGGTATGTGTTATGTGATTATGAACACGACACAGAACAAGAGCAGACTAATAGAGAAATGAGAAAGGGGTGTGAGAGAATAAGATTGAAACAAGGAGAGGTAGACAGATGGAGTGATTGCTTGCACTGCAGACAATGTTAGACATCCCAGTGGTTCACCAGAAGGATGAAACCAGCAGAGAGCAATAAAACTTCATTTCCCCTGCAAACTACATAAACCTCTGTCACCTCAAAATACCTCAATATATGTCTTTGCAAGTCTGTTTGCTTCTTGCACACCTCTTTAGTCAAGTGTGCATTTTGAGACAACCTAAAACAGCGGTCTGTGATTGTGAAAGAAGTCGAAAGATATGTCTATACAATACCATGAGAAATATATGAAAAATATGTGACTAAACGCAAGTTTTGCAATGAAAACGCTGCGATATTCACTATACAACCATGTCATTTATACATAACAGTATTGTGCAGATTATTTGGTCACCTGCCCTGACCCAAAACACTGCACACCAATAAACTACTATTCCAGCTCGACTCTAGACACCCATGACTAAAATCTGCAATCGTCAGGTCGTCTAGACTTTTGCACACTGTTGTTCCCCTACACTTGAACCGCTGCAGGGTTGAGGCCATTTGGGTTTTAGACAACTAACGTAACTGTTGAAGCAAAGAGCAGAAACTCTGGACATTCTGGACATGCTGCAAAGGACAATAGTGAACGAGAACAGCAGAAACACAGACCCTATCAAACACTGCGCCAGCAAAACTCATGCAAATCTAATAAAAACACAAACACACTCAAAGCTATAATGACGTACCTATAATCATTTACAGATCTGACCTTCAGATCAAGAGCTCCCCGACATATCTCTATTGTTTTCTCAAGCCCTTTGTTATAACTATCCAGCATGCTTTGTTTTTTTAACTTGCCAAAATGCCCAGCATTCCTCAACAACAGCATAATATCTGCTGGAACGAAGACCTAAGTCTAAAGGAAAACTGCTTGCATGGTTGTCAGGAAAATCACATCATACCGATAAGGCTAGTAAACAGACACAAAAGAGCAGTCGGCTCTTATAAACGAGTCTGTGTTCAGTTAATTTGACTGTAACTTGATCAGTCATTTCTAACTTATGTCAAATGTGTTGGCACTACAAGATTGAACACCGTTTTACTAATTACAGGACTGTGCCTTTAGGGAACATGGCACTGAATTCATACTCTTCCCTCTTTATTACTTAAGACTGACTGAACCATTAATCAGGACACTGTCAGAGGAGATTGTCTTCTCTGTCTCTCTTGTTAGTGCTAACAATTATCTTCAGGGCTATAGTAGCTCAGCTTCTGCTAAAGTCAATCACAGAAACTACCTGTAATCAAAGTTCCTCTTAGGTTGTAATGAAACGGACGTAGCGACAGATCTTTTCTTTTTTATTGTAATACACATTAAGCAGATTTGCGAAAAAGACTTGGTTTTCAACATCAGTTGCTCATTGGATGAGAGCAGATCTGAATGTGATCGTAATCTTTAATTTCATGTCAACCACCTTGCCTACTTTTTGAAGCACAGTAGGCCTAGTTACCTACCTAAAAATCTCCAAAACAGGATTACAGTAATAAATGTATCAAAAATATTGCTTATTCTCTTCCAGTTATGCTGTTTAAAAGTATTTTTAGGCTAGTAATTAACACACAAATTATAGTCTCTTCCACCTAATACTCAATCGATCCTATCTGAGATATTTAGTTAGCCACCTAACAAATAAGATAAGAAAAAGTTGGGCAGAGAGTTGTCATTGTGGTTGACCAGTGCACGTGGTCAATAGGGATGGAATGTGAATTGTTAGGCCCTGTGTATTTTTCAACAGTTCCCCTCCCCTGCCCTTTCCTCTCACTCCATCCTTTCTTCCCCCTAATTCCCTACATTCTTTCACAAAGCAGCGGGACTTTCAGCCTGTCATTTGACTGTTCTGTTTGTTCAGTAAACTCCTGTAGGCCTTTATAATTGTGGCATGGCATACAAATGTCCACAGGCAGCTAAACTTGGCATAAAATAAGAATTCACTCGAACTATTTTCTGAATAGGTTTTAAAGATCTTAGTGTAAATAATTGATCAATGCATGTTTGACTTTTTTTATTGGCTATATGAAAACAGCAAATCAGTATGTGTTAGTATAACTTTACCCCTTAGTGCAAATGATATGCAAAAGGATTTAAAATGCATTGTACTTCATAAATGCATGTACACTCCCAAGATAAAACCTGCCAGAAGAAATAATTTTAAAAAAGGGTAAAGCATCAGGCATGACAGTGGAGTGTACTATCTGACAGCTCAAACACATACTGAATGTTTTAAAATCAAAGCAGCAACCCTAAGATTTGTGGAACAGAGAGGAGATTGAGATGAAATTAAAGTTATGAGTGCCTTCGACCAATTGATTTGGAAAGAAATGTAATGTAAATCCCTTGTATACCCTATAAGGCTGAAGGGAGGTTTGAATAGTCCACATATCATTCCTGCTCATCATCTGTGGTACATGAACACGCAAAGAGACAAAACACATTCAATCTGGCTCACTCTTATTAACAAATACAAGAGGGGGGCGGGGATATCTGAGTCATGCATGGAAGTTAATACTAGCTATGCATTCTTACATACAAGTTTATGCGTTTCACCAACTTTTTCAAATAACAGTTCAGCAACCAAAACACATTTAGCTACAAGTTAGAGCAAATAAATGAAGGCATATCCACATTGCTTGAGAAAGTCAAGTACGGCAGCTCATTTAATTTTTATTTTGCGGACGGCACAAATAATAAGTATCACTTTTATTTCATTTGTTATTACAAATATTTTAAGTAGCCATACGTCACAGTTAAGACAGGATGTAGGGGCGGCTGCGCGAGACGAACGTCAAATGATTGCAACTCGAAAATTATGCTGACAGAAATTCTCCTAAAACTCTAATTAAAAAGAGAACCGACAGGACATGTTGCTACGCCAGCAAAAGCCTTTCATCTTCATTTAACATGTAATTAAACCCGTGCACACACGCGTGGACAGTACGCAGTAAAAGCGCTTTAACAGGTCTGCTGCACGCAGACAGCGGCGTCTCTGTTCCTCTATCTGCCAGAAGGTTTTCATTAACCAAACCTTACCTGCGCGCACTTCACAATAACTCCACTATGTACCAGACCTTCTCGGTTTTCAACCAACACACTTGCTGCAAAAGCAAACCATACACCTCTCCAAAATGAAAATCCAGTTTGGAAGGTCTCACCATATCGCGATCCTCTCTTTGGGGTAGTCCAGGCGGTCGATGCAGCCCAGGTAGTACGGCAGGCTGTGCGCCGAGTTCCGAGCCAGAATCGCGATCATGACTTTGGGCTTGAGCAGGGACGATTCAGGTACGGGATTCAGCTCCTGCACGTGAGCCACAAGCTCCCCACGGCAGTTTTGCGCGATCAGAGCGCAGATCACAGCCACCGCCACGAATCCCTCAGCCGGCATCTCTGCCTGATGGACACCGCTGTCACAACCTGAGCGGGTGTGCGAGTGAATGGAGGCTAGAAGACAGAGAGGGTGTGTGAGGAGGGGGAAGAGAGGTGGAGAGGTTACCGCTTGACGAAAGTGGGTTGCCCCCTCCAGATTTTCACACCCTTCATCAGGTACTGAAGGGTGCGCAAAGAACTGGTGAACATTTATATCCTTTATTGTTAAATTATATTTCATAAAAATGTTAACAAACAAAATATCATGCAGATGCTTTCAGAGCGTGGCTATAGGTAGCTGTAAATATCGTACTTACTGTACTTAAGAAATCTTTTAAGTTTAGTACATGCAAATAGGCTAATCAATGTTTGCAAATATCATATGCGTAACTGAATTATTAAGTATCGTGCATATTACTAACTAAAGATGCAATGGCGAAATAATCTCTAATTACTATTTTGACTTTTGAAACACTGTTGTCCAAAGCTCTTTATTCCCTTTCGTTTATTCCCTTCATTCTTTCCACGTTGCACATTTACTCTATCCTTCGGGTCTCCCAACACTTCTGGGAGTTCAGTTCAGTCGTGACGTCATCGCTGCAGCTGACACCTGCTGCTCTTCCAAGCAGTTTTCACAATTGTTCTGACAGTTTGGTGGCTATAGCTGATATAAATTGAAGGGCTATACAATAACTGTAGTAAATATGGCACATTGGTGAAACGAGATTACAGTGATGCATGTTCTTAGACGTAGTTGATTTCGTTTTTACCTGAAACTGGTCCTGAAGGGACTTTTTTAGTTGAGGAAAATTTGACTTAGGCCTAAATTTCGTTTGTCTGTTTAAAACTAAATTTGATCTAATGGCGACCCTTAGTGTTCAAAATTGGAAGCGAAGTACCTAAAATAACGAGGTCCGCCTCGCTGCTGACTGCACTGGATATAGATCCAACCACTCCCTCCTTAATATACCTAAACCTACCCCTAATCCTTAAACCCACCCATCTCCACCACTAAACCTACCATTCTCCACCTCCTAGATGTGGATCCATCAACGCCCCATGGATGTTGTGGTATGCAGCAAGGGAGTCCTACTTGAAAATAACGTAAATTAAATGTTAATTCTTCTTCTTTTACAATACAAATTTATTTCCAGATACCATTCAGCTGATTCTGTGTGTTTAGCCTGCTGGAAGAGTTTAAGATGCTTCACATATGGTCAAGAGATAAATGTATAATAGACACAGAACACCTTTAAAACTTTAAGTAGATATGAATGTTTTCATCATTCGCCTAACAGAAAAACTCAGAGAAGAGCCAAAGCAGAAGTTTGGCTAAGTTACTCTGGCTGGTGCAGACCTGGTTTCCGTCTGCTATATCTATGTCTGGTACAAATTCTCACATCAAATGAGTTATTCGGACAGTTTCTGCAATATTTTACTCTGCCATGTAAGACGTTTGGATCAGGCCACTGGTGTCAAAGAAATTCCCCAAAGAAATGCATACACTAGAGTGGCGTAATGTTACTTCAGAATGCAAGGAAGGTTGTGCTTTCTGTCTGTGGGCAAAGGTGACAGCTTTTAATAATTCAAGTGAAAGCGAGTTTTTTAAAAGGTTAGTCAAAGTTCTAGTGGGAATGGTTTTAAAAAGCTGAGTGAATGGCAGAGAGCTTATAATTAGAGGACAGTAATGGATTACATTTGTAAAGGGTTAAAAGCAGCACCATGCATGTAGGAAGTGTTTAATGGGGAAGAAAAGAGGAATGATGTGAAGAGAAAAATGAGAGATATACATGCAGAGTGAAAAGAGGGGGGAAAGGAAGGAGGGCAAGAGAGGCCTGCTGGATTGAGTTAGATGTAATTGCTGTGAGCTCATGTTGGCAATGTAGAGTGACAACTACGCCAGAGCTCTCACAGAGCTGAACTCCACTCTCTCGCTCTCATACCATTTCTTTCTTTCTTTCATCCACTTCTCCTACACACACCAGATGGAGATCAGTCACACAGATTCATGCTCACACGCATTAGACCTACCTAAATGATCCCATTTTCATCATTCAGATCCACTTCAAACCCACCAACTATTGTGAAGTCCATTCTGCTCCTTTCCCCCCACTGCAGTCCTCTAGAGAGTATACCCAGCACTAGATTAGCCTGGTAAAACTCACTCAATCGTGCATCACACCAGACCACTACGTGAGAGAGAACAACTCCGCCAAACCTCCAGAACATGTTGTTCTCTAATGAGGCAGCATTCACATGAGAAGGGATTTATTGGGTTTTACCTCGCCGTGGAAAGAACAAGTAAATGTCTTTGCCCAAATTTGTGCCAGTACTGTTCTCTGTATGAAAAAGCGAATTAAGCCTTTACCCTAAAATATCCACAGGTTATGCATGTGTTATATGTGATATATATATACTTTTCATTTCCAGTAGTTATTAGTTATTAGCATTTTAATATAATATCACAGTTCTCTATAAAAACAACTTTATACTAAATCTGTATACAATACATGTGACCCTGGACAAAACTTGTATGGGTCAAATTAATGTTTCTTTTATGCCATAAATCATTAATTAAAGATCATGTTACGTGAACATATTTCCTAATTTCCTACCATTTTGTTTTAGTTTTGATTATTAATGTGAATTGCGAAGAACATCACTTGAATATTTTTATCTTTTTTTTTGCATCCACATAGAACAGATTTTAATTTCTATTCAGCTTTCAGATAATATATAAATCTTAATTTTTTAAAAAGGAAATATAAAAGAAGTGTTTATTGAGCACCCAATAAGCATGATTTCTAAAGGATCACATGACACTGAAGGCTGGAGTAATGGAAGGTAACAAACTAGCTTTGCCCACACAGAAAAAAAAAAAAACTTTAAAACGGACAAAAGTTATTTCAAATAGTGAAATATTTTTTAAACATTGCTGTTTTTTCTTAGGCCCATTTCGATCAAATAAATACAGCCCACGTGAGCATAGACTAATGATAAAACACATTATAAAGATTTTGCTAACTTTTATAAATACGCCATATAAATATATCATAAATATGCAATACACAAAATATTATTACATATTAACCAAGTTAACAAATATATACCTTGAACACAAATCTCTTTTTAACCTCAGTGTCCTTTTGATTCTTAAAAAAATGTTTTGCTAATTATAAGTACGTCATTAAGTAAAAAAAAAAAATTTAAAAATAAAGTTTACAATTTTAGGTATCGATTAATTTGACCTCTTAGCTAATAATGTATTGTTTGTGACATTTTCTGCATGCATTTCAGTTATCCTGTACGAAAGATTTTAGCGTTAATAAACAGTGGGAGGAGCATATTAGCCTACGGAAACAATAATGTGTCAGAATATCCTGAAATGTTCACCAGTGCACTCGCAACTAAAATGAAGTAACAAAGGTATCAATGATGAAATAAGGAGCAACAGTCATGAAATCTAAAACATGCACGTTCATTTTGTACAATTATATGCATTTTAATCTAACGAACCATTTCATACATTTGTAGCATAGTTCAGCTCCACTCTTCAACCAGCAGGTGGAGACAAACCACAAGAAGTAAGTGAAATTAAACCCCACATATGCTTCAACATATCTTCATGTCTCGTCTCTGTGTGGCTTCTCCGAAAAGACGTGCTGCCTATTTAAAATAATATAGTTCAACATATTAACCCATTGAGGAAATGTAGTCGGCACAACCCCAGAAACCATTAAATATTTTTAACGTTATGAGTCAGACCACCAACAGGAAATATGACGCTGTAATCTATTAATGATGTCATTTAAGCAGTACTTACCTACACACACACGCAACAAATTAATCGGTGAGAGAGCACACAGAAACCACAGCTCCTGTGTCTTATATTTTAATAGAAAAAGAAAACATTGAAAATTAAAATGAAAAAGGAATCAATCCGGTAATCATAATGACAGATGCTTGGCCAGCGCTTTGTCCCCTAAAGTGACCCCACCCCACCTCATACTGTATAAGTTTAGAATATGTCTATGAATGGTAAGATAATTAAATTTAGCCAACACGACTGAATATATCTGAATAAGAAAGGCAGGGTGAGAAACACTAGCTAAACACGTACAGGCCTAAGACAATCACCTCATCCCTTTGACAAAGATTAACACAGTAAGACCTGGTTCTCTGACACATATTAACACAAATACAGCCCTCAAAACAACATACACAACCCCAGTTCTCTGCCATAGTCTCTTCACAGTCCATTACCTATACGATAGGGCAGCACAAACAGTCAATACAGAACTTTAAGATAAATGCTGCCAGTTCGCGGGTGGCTGTAAGGGATATATTTGGATTTGTGTGTGGGTAACTAGTCTAACAGTATTTCCATCTATTTATTATTATCTGAGAACTTTACAAATAATAGCAGGATATAAAAAAATGAAAGTGCAGACCTGTGTGTGGAAAGAGGGTGTGGTGATCATTTCAGCTTTACGTCTTTCTGTGTGTGCGAGCGAGTGTGTAATGGGGTCACTGTACAGCCCTGACCTTTACAGCACAAGCTTGAAGAGGTATGATCTATGCAACAAGCAGAAAAAAAAAACATTATGGAACAAACAAATCAATCTTGACAAATTTAAAAAAAAAAAAGGTCCTTCGAAAGGCAGGAGTCCAGACATAAATGTTCAAAAACTTGCCACGACACTCAAAATAATCAGCCAGTTCGTTCATATGGTTCACACTCTTAATAAAATATCTCTCTTGTTCAATAATTTCTCCCCCCAAAAAATCCACAACACTCCATCTTTACATTCACTCCCCGTTATCTCCAGAGGATGTTCGTAAGCTCTCTTCTGGTTCCTCCATATGTCAGTTTTTTTCTGGCCTGCCACTTAAAACAAGGACTGGGAGGGGCATGTCATCTTTTTTCTCTCCATATCCTTTCATCTCGCTTTCCTCGACATAATCTCTCTTTCTCTCTCTCAGATGGCTTCGTCACAGCCAGGTGGAGGAAGAAGGGCCGTTTCAATGCTGGCCGTAGGAGGAGAAGAGCGGAGGGGGACAGGGGTCCTCATTTCACATCAGAGTGAGTCTGTGTTGATAATACATCAATCAAGCTGTTCTTTCTTCACCCAAACCATCTAGATCTCCAAGCAAGGCAACCCCAAGAGAGGAGAAGGGGTCAAGGGTGCAACAGCCTATGAGGAAAAGTCCTGCATTCTCTCGCTCTCACAAACACACGCTCTCACGCACTCACACGCACACTCACTCTCAGACCGACAGAGTGTTACAGACATAGGAAACACTGATTTTTTGGAGTTCTCTCTATTTCCATCTCTGGCAAGATCTGGCGCCTCTCTGCTATGTCACATCATCCTCCTCCTCCTCTGAGCAGTAGTCCCGCCCCTAAAGAATATGGATAGAGAAAAAGATTAAATATAAATGCTAATACAGGTGAATTAGAGTTTCTGTCTAAATAGCAGCAGGAGTAATAGGCGGCGCTACATTTTGTTGGTGGTCAGGTTGCTCCAAGCACAAATATAAAACATTGTCTTTAATACTAAACCTTAGCTATGGATGAGAATAGATTACAGAAGCTAGTTTCTGGCAATGAAAATTGAAATAAAAGAAATAAAAATTGTAATTGCAAATTTTTAATCACAGTTTTTCTTCCTCAGAATCGTGAGTTTAAATCTCCCAGTTCTGATTTTATCTCAGATTTCTGAGTCACATCTCACAATTATGTTTAAGCCTCAAAATAAAAAAAAAAGATAACTTTCTCTGAAAACATTGACTTTGCTCTCCCATTTGTGAGAAACATAAAAACCCACCACAAACTGATTTAAAATCAGATTAAATTTTAAATATTTAGATGGTCGTGTCACTATACGGCAACAAATGTAGATCACAGCTACTACTAAAAGACACTTTTTTGCAGTGTAAAAGCGCTACAACCATTATTTAAATACAATGTTTAGATTTAATACATTTCATTCCTACTGACTTCAGACTTCAAGAGAGAGACAAAGACTGATAAGAGAGAGGGAGAGGGAAAGAAGGAAGTACTGGGGGGGAAACAGCAGAGCCATAAATATATCATTTTATCTCCAGAGGTCTACAGGAAGTACTAGACAGGCGATTCATATGACGGAAGGACAAGACAATCTTTTAAATGTCACAATCTAAATAAACGAACAGTCCTCTGGTTTAATGTACACTGGCCCTTTAAAATCTCTAACCCATCTGCTGCCTGCTTTACTTCTTCCTCCCTCCCTCACCTTCTCAATCTTCTCATCCAGCATTCTGAAGAACTCCTGCTGACTCTCTGACGTATGTATGCTGAGAGAGAGAGAGAGAGAGAGAGAGAGAGATGGAGAGAGAAAAAAAAAGAGAGGAAGTTAGTGGGGGAAGGAGAGGGGAAGCAACAAATACACTAGAATTTTCCATTACAACAAGCATAAAGAACACAAACACACACAGAGCTACCAGCTCCTGTAGGATCCAGAGTGGTTGGGCAGGAATCATTTTTATAGACACATTACAGCAGGGACTATAAACCCTTGCCTCCACACACACACACAGAGCACATTAACTGAGCATTACTCCATCGACACACACATAAAACAATAATGAACTGTTCATTCTTAATGAACACTCCCTCAAACACAATGTGTTTTACCTCCTGAAATTTAGAACATCATACGTATTAGCTTTCTGGTTAATGTGCTGTAGTGTTCAAAGCTCACTAAAAATTAAAGTCCATTAAGTCATAAACAAAATATTAATGGTTAACAGGTGATAAATTAGTTTACACGTTAGTAGTTGTTTTGATATACTTTCAGCTAAATGTTTAATAAATAGCTAAACATATCACCCAAAATGATTTAGTTTTTACTTTATTTACCTTGATTTTCCTTCAAGACCTGTATTTTTTTTTCTATTCAGTTGATAACTCTACAATATTTTGCAGAAAGTTTATGGTGCTCTTTTCCATATAAACACAAACCAAAATGTGGAGGCAGTTTAGCTCCAAAAAAAATCCCCTCCCCAAAAATTAAAAAACAATAATAATAATAATAAATATATATATTTACTTATTTGTTTTTTAGCTTACCACAATTTTATGTATAAGTTATATATTATATTAATATATATATATACACACACACATATACATACACACACACATTTATAAAATATAAATTATATTATATATAGATTATGCCACTATGATAAAAATCTTATTTAGTAACTTTTGGAGCTCAATAACCATCCATTATTTTGTTGCATTTTCCTGGAAATAAAGAAACAACGTAAAGATAAAGAAACAACATATGGGTTTGAAATATGGCTCTCATGATTTTCACTACTTTACAATTATAGTGGGCAAAATAATTAACAAAGATAATGTTAATCATCTTTTTTTCAGTTGTCATCAATACAGATATATTGCAAAACCCCTAGTTTGAAACTGCATAAGGGTGAATAAATGACACGTTCATCTATCTACTTTAAATAAATTAACAAAAAATAATTACAAAGTGTTAGCATTTTTATTTATTCTTTATTCACATCACAACTGTCTTATTGATGCTTTAGAAAGGCAATTTCACTAGAAATAATTATAGGCATAATTATTTATGCCAAGCACTCTGACAATTACATCCGAAGGCAATAAACACATCATGTTTACATACAATAAGTTACGAAACATATGGCACATTAAGCTCGAACACAACATGCAAATGAGATCCAGAGGGGATAAGACAGGCCACAAAGCAAAACAAACCACACACAATTTACAGACCTCTGGCACGTTTTCAACAGCAAGAACTCTAATGCCCTCACCCGCACACAGAAAACAAACAGAAACACACGCACACTGTAAACACAAAGACACATGTATAAACCCACTCACTTCGTCTTGTTGGCACTGGGCCCAGGCACCTCTTTGTGCTGTTTGGTCCTGTGCTGCGACGAGCTCTTCTCCTGCAAACACACCCGGAATGAGCACGTTTACACTTACTACTGATCAAAACAAAGCCAAATTCAGCCTCTGCAGACCATCCCTGGTGGCCCTCTGGTGCAGAGGCCCTGTCAGCTTCTGGACGTGGGCCACAACCAGCTTCTCTGCCTGGAACGCAGCGTGATACAGAGGCCCTGGGAGTGACCTTCCTCTGGCCACTGCTAATGAGAATGCTGCCCTGCTGAGAGACAGCAAGAGAAAGGGCTGCCCTCGCTTTCACTGCGCCTCTATTCAACTCTCATCCCCCCTTATCGGAACATAGGCATCTGAACACCTGCTCTGCCTGTACAACTTCATTAAATCGGGCAGTTTAAAGGGGGAATGTCATGCAAAAAGGATTTTACTTGCTCTAATTGAAATGTACTAGGGGGAGAAACTCGGTCACAAAGCAAGGAGACAATTTATGCAAACTAAGATGCAAACAGAGGCTAAAACAGGCCAATCTCTGATCTCTAAATCATATGATGTATCTGAAATCTGGCCATGTTTTATTTGATTGTTTTGATATATAATATATCATAGTATAATAGAATTCTTTTCAAGGTCGGAGGAGCAAAAGTAAATTTTTACATAAAAAAAAAACAAAAAAAAACAACCCAAACATTTTGGTCAAAAAATTTAAAAAAAGAAGTAATAAAGCATTTTACACCCCCACTGAGCACATTAACATATGATGATTTGCATATCAATGCCAATATTTAACAACTTGGCAGTGACATTATTACTCTTTTAACAGGTGAAAAGGTTAGCCAATCGTAACCGGGGAAATTTACATAAAGGCTTAAAAGTGAAGATGCTAAACAGACACCTTAATTCTAAAGGTCATTATATAAGAAACCTTCATATTTTTTGTTAAGTGTAAAAAAACTTCAATAAGCATGTCTAAGAGTGTACTCTTTTATGGTTCAAAAACAACAAAATCTCTAAAACCATTAGTAATATTAAGATAAAGAATACAGAGCTTCCTCAAAGAAGGAATAAGTCCATGTGCTTGTAAGAAAAACCCATGTAGAAACTCTAGAATATCACATTTTGTCTGGAAACCTGAGCGTCTATGAGAGTGAGATTCTGTGACAAAAGAGGAACTTTTTATTATTATTAATATTATTATGTTGTTTTTTTTAGAATTTCCCTCTCCCACATTCCAAACATGTCGGCACACGTGTGCACTGCATGCATTTAGTTTTACCTCTCAATGTATAAGCCAACAATGGGTATATGAGCCTCAAGCAGTGTGTGCATGTGCTTGTGTGAATACTAAACAAAATATGATGGACACCACTGCACAGGAAGAATGTCACAGGTGTGTGTGTGTGTGCAGGCATGTTTTGTATCTCACCAGGTTTTCCTGGTTGCGTGCGTTTACTCTGTCTTCTTCTCCACGCATGTACTTCACCTCCTCCACTCCCTTCATCTTATATTCATCTACGATGATAGCAAGAGAAAAACACAGTAGAGTAAGAAGTCGGTATACCGTTAAAGAAAAGAGTCACAGAGAAATGAAACTTCTATCATAATGTCATTCCAAACCTGTATGATTTTCTTTCTTAAGTGGAACTCAAAAAAATGCACTGGTATTTTCCCATGTAGTTACAATGGATGGAAACGAAAGCTTTCCAGCTTTGAAAATCACATTACAAGTTTAATAAAATAGCCTTTATGACTTGTGTGTCAGCACTTTTGGTGCAACTCAAAACTTTTAAATGTGCTATAGAAATTACATTTTGACTTGACTTTGACTTGTTATATTGAAAGTCTTCCATAGATGATAGAATAATGGTAAAATTTAAGTAATTAATGTATGATAATCTTGTCCTTCAATGTTTTTGTGAGTCAAACCTGAAAATCAAATCTGTCTGATTCATGGAAAAGTTTATCATTTAGTCATTCATGAATCAGGCATCCATTTCTCTCAAACAGACACTCCCCAAACACACATTGTACAGTATATGCACATAATATACAATGTATACCTACATTTAAGTTTGTACCCCACAGAAATGTGCACTGTGGCTTCAGAAAATATAGCGCATGAGTCATATGGACCACTTTTTCAAACATTCATGGTGCTTTTTGTAATTTTGGAGCTTGACAGCTTTATTCCACCTTCGCTTTCATTATACTGAAAAGAGTGGTCATATTCTTCAACACTTTTTTTTGGTTTGGAACAATGCATGTGAGAGATTTCACATTTGAAACGGCTCTTAACAGATGAACGTTTTGGATTTTGCCCTTTCCCAGCCATCGGTGATTACCAGGGGCCATGTACGTGTTTGCATGTCCGTGCATTCACTTCCTCATAACACATACAACACACCCACACGTATATATAAATCCATCTTTTACTCTGTCTACAAATCAGCGTGAGGCAATCACAGCCCACTCAATCTCTGTTTATCTTCGCCTCTATCCGTCTTTCTCTCCCTTTCTCGCTGTGAACTCCCTGTCAGTTACCATCATGACAGCTGGAGTGGGCAGCCTGTGAATGTGACTCAGTGCGGCCCATCAGCACAAGCACAAAAAGCGAGAAAAAAGGAGAGAAAAAAAAAAAAAAAAAAAGAGGAGGAATATAAAAGGAGAGAAAGAGAGAGAGTAACGCCGCCAGTCTTTCACAGCTTGAGGAATGTAAACATGTCTCTGCAAAAAAAGACCACGCTTCAACATGCTGACAAACACACACACACACACAGCCAAACCAAGGAGAAACATCACACACAAATTAAAACCAAACTTTAATTGACTTGGCTATGCTGTTTTAAACAAAACAGGCCTCCTGGTTCTCACAGAGCATTTACATGCATACATACAAATACATCTCTCTTCTCACACACACACACACACACACACACACTCGCATGTATGCAAGTAGGGTGATAGCATTACTAAAAAAGGAGATCTGAGGAACATATCATTCCTAATCATTTCAGGATGAGAATCATCCGTGAAGCGCTCTCAGAGAAACCGAGGATCTCACCATGAGAGAGAGTGACATTTTGTCAGTTTAATATGCTCCAGACGGGTTATTTTTGCCAATAAGATGAGAGTTTCTCTTATGTAGGGATATTTCGATTGGCTAATTAGTGATAACAGCATGATGTCGACCTTTAGGAACTAATGGTTAGCTTTCTCAGCCGACAGAAATAAGATTGGGTTCTTGGCAACTTTTATTGTTTTATGCTATTGAAGTATGGTATAATATTGAAATAGAGAGAGGATACAAAATGACAGGGAGAATGAGAAACATTGCAAGCTGGATTTATCATGGGATGTGTTAAAGAACGGTGGGCTAGTGAATATTTATATAAAATATTTTATTTATAAAATTAAACAACACTCTGAATATAGAGGTGATTTTATGTGCCTTTTATTAGGCCATTCAATTTCCTAAAGGCTGAGATGGTAGGCAGTTTTGTGCCGGCTTCTTGTGTCATGACTCATGAGTATGACAGCACCGAGCAAAGATATTTTTACACCGTTTCCGATTTTTCCATTTCAGTGTTTTAATCTCTGAAGATAAAGCTGGGAAGCTCGTACAATGCAAACTACCAGTTTCAAAAAACAAAACACGGGCATTCATTTGTGGCATCATTAAAAATGCTCAATTAGATCCCAGAGTGTTTTTTGCATTCTAAATAATTAATTTGCTGTTGGTTTTTTTTTTTTTTTTGCCAACCTATTTGCAAAAATGAAAATAAATAAATACATATTTTTTAAAAACACATGCTTGAGTTTTGGGTGTGATCAAGGATGCTGTTTAAAATAAAATTCATTTACTATCTTAATGTTGGCATCTTTCAGATGGATATGCAGATAGCTATGCTGGGCCATTTTTCTACATTTTGCACTTGTTAATCCTTCTGATGAATAAATGAATGAATAATGCAAAGGAACTTAATTCCTTATCAAACATTTTAAATCTACTTAGCAAATATGGCCAATATGATGTTCACAATTGCAGTGAAAATACTTACCACTCACATAAATCATGTAAATAATTTTAGAGCATATACATTTCTGACCATTTCTAGAGACTTCAGTATTGCCTGCTGAAAATTCAATTTTGCCATCACAGGAATAAATACCATTCTATACTATATAAAAAAAATAAGTGTTATTATAATATTTAAAATCACAATTTTCGAGTTAATTTTAGAGCAAACAAATGTGAGCATCAACCCTATAAAACCAATTCAAAAAATGATTATAATGACCCACCTTCTGTATGGCAATGCATGTACAATTCTTTAAAATGAAGCTATTACTTTTTCCGAGCCACATCACACCATACATGCTAATCACTAGGCCTCCCGTGTTTATTCTTATCTTTTTTCTGTGTTCGTGACAAGACGCCTTCTGACGACCAGGTAATTTAGCTGTCTGACTGTTCGTTCGGCTAAATCGAAACAAATCGGACGACAAGACAGCTCCATAACCCTGTCTTCCTCTCACTTGTACCTTCTGGCCTAATTTCAGATGTGTTCAGTGCTGTGAGTGGCGTGTCTGAGGAACATGAGTGGGCTGCTTTACTTTTAGAATCAGTGTGGAGAAGCTTTGCCCTGAAGCTATTCGGTAAGTGGGTGTCTGTTAACAGTGAGTCCACCGCAAAGGAGGAGAGTTTGTCAATCTCGCGTTCTCTTTGATAATAGGTGGAAGATTACTCGCTAACGTTATGGCAGGACAGAGAAGAGTTACGAAACTGGAAAAAAAAAAATGAGAGACACGTTTTGCACTACCTTTAGACACATGACCGATACCACGCCTCTGGTTAAAGATCAGTCATTAAACATCTGTAGTCATGTGTCTAAACATCAGAAAGCAGAGTGTCACAGAGATGATCTGTTGCACTACTGTAAGCTGTTGCTGTTAAAAACATTAGCTAAACAGTCTATTGTGAACGCAGTCACTTGGTAACTTTGAAAAATGGCTGTGTGAAATGTATTAAACACAGCCTGACACTAAGCCACATGTACACACACACACCCACTTATGCTTTGTTATAGTGGTTTTATTGCTGATAGTCGGTAAGTGGCTGTATTATTGGGCCATATAGGGCTGGGTGGCCTGTTTTTGTTAACTTGCATGACTAGGAATTATCTGATTACAATTAAATGGCAATACATTAGTTTTCTTGTCTCTAGAATCAAATGGAGAGGAAAGATTTTCTAGTGTAGTAACATTTATGAAATGCATTATGCATGATGCACGAATCAATTCTGGCAATATCTGACAGTTTTTCAGGCATACTTTAAATATTGCTGCATGTGAGCAGAAACAAAATCTTGGCGATACAAGGTACTAGCAACCCTCAAAGTCATGGGTTTGATTTGTAGGAAATACAAACATTTGAATGTAAACCTAGAATGCACTAAGTTGCATTGGATAAAAGCATCTGCTAAATGCATATGCAATGGACGGAAGATATGAAATAGTGCAGATTATAAATTGCTTATAAAAGTAATATCCATTCCTAAAATGCAAAAATCAATCTTTTACTCTACTTGAGTTATGAATATGAGGTTGCAGAATGTATTGATTATGCAATAAAAAGACTACCAGAAAGTAATGGCAAAAAAAACAAAAAAAAACACAGTGTGCAAGAGTATTGTTAACGTTGATTTGATCTATTAAAAATCATTTTCATTCATTGATGTCATTTTGTAAAATTTTTAAAAGTTCAAGAATTAAAAGTACTAAAATAAAAAAAAAATCGAATTATTCCCAAAAAGAAATGAAATTTAATTGAAAAAGTTGTAAATATTTAAATGAAAGTAAATAAACATAAAAAAATAAATACTATAGTAGTACATAAATATATTAAAACAGCATGCAACAGTGTAGTGTAAAATTATGTGCTGATTCTTTTTAAGAAATCAAAGATACAAAATGTCCACCAGATTCAAGAAACAAATGGCTCTTACAAGATGGTAATTTTAATAAACAGTTTATGTAAGTTAATGGATTAAAATATAATTTATTACTTCAATCAAAGTAAAATGTAAATTTTAGCATATATACAGTCGCAAGTAACAAGATGAATCAACATCCAGTTTAAAACAGAACTTTTCTCATTGCACTGCAAACGGTTGCTGTCGCTTATATCAGATATGGCCGGCTTTTATTAAAAATCACATGTCTTCTGGTCACTTTTTCGGTGCAAATCGGCATCAATGTGAATGCCCCGCTACAGATTGGCAGCAAACACACTCACCGCTCAGTGCTGATCACATGTAACCAGACAGCATATTCTCCGCCTGCTGCCTCTCTTGTTTGTATTAGGGCAGCTCGGCCTTTCCTGTCATTGTGCGTGCCGGAGATCTTGTGTGTTGTTGGGATCGACTAAGCGTTGAATCACAGATGAGGACACACACGCACACACAATCACTGCCTGAACACTGACACAGTTTGACTAGTAAACAGTCTGTTGGCACTAATCAAGTCAGGGCGAGAGCTGAGAGTTGAGAGAGAGAGAGAGAGAGGTGAAAGCTGTCTTCCTCTGTTCTATTGATAGAGCTGTTTGACTGACAGTCGGGAAGGACAGTGGAAAGAAGGACATCAGGTTGGCAGCATAAAGAGAGAAAAAGAGCGAGTGTGAGGCATAAAGATGAACAGATAGAGCGAGAAGAAGGGGGGAGTTCGCAATAATCCACAGTAACCAGGTCAGCGCTCTGTTCGCACTGGTGAATATAATACTCATCAATCTGTTGTTGTGCCTTACAGTTCACTCAGATTATCAGAACGCCACATGAGCCTACAGATCACACACACAGAGAAAGAGATGAGGACCAGAAGATACAGTAGAAACACTCACATCCTCAAAATATGACAAGAGGAAGCGCAGAACTCAGAGAAGTAGCCCCTAAATCTGACTGCCGGTACTTCCCTATGATCAAAACATTGTCAAATGAGCAGCTAAATAACGCCACTATCCCACGATGGTAAAAACAATAAGGTAGGTGTCATGGATGTCACGTGATAGTGTTAACACTGTGGAAGCAGAATGTTCAAATTATATTGATATTACACATGCATGTGTGTATAATGTACATTATTATTGGTCAAAAGCAGCAAATATGTGCAAATGGTAGGCTATCTAGTTATCGTTGTTGTTACTAAAACTATTAAACACTCCCAAAAATTGTTTCTGGCAATTGAAATATAGAAATACCTAACAAGAAATGTTGCTTTATGTGCTCACCAGGGCTACATTTATTTCCTTTCTTATAAAATAACTGTTTTGTATTTTAATATTTAAAATGTAAGTTATTCCTACAATGTGATATTTTATCAGCCATTATTCCAGTCTTCAGTGCCACATGCTCTTTCAGAAATCAAATTTCTTGTTATTATTAATGTTGAAAACTGCTTTTTTTTCCTATTAATATATTTGCAGACACCGTGACAATTTTTCAAGATACTTTAGAAAGTTTAGAAGAGTGTTTTTTTTTAAAAATAGGAATATTATGCAACCTTATACATTTCTTTACAGTCACATTTGATCAAATTCTTGCTGAATAAAACTGTTAATTGGTTAAAATTGTTAAAGAAAAAAAAAAGTTTTTTGCTGCTTTCCAACTTTTGAACTGCATGTACATACTAATATAAATTATACACACACACACACACACATACATACACTATCTCTTGAATATTGCTAAAAAGAACATTGTATGAGAAACAGGGATACTATGGATTAAAAAAAAAAAGAGAGAGAATAAAGTATAATAGCTTAGGTAATGGGAGGGCAGGCAGAATAACTAAAAAGGAGACAGACAGCCCATTGCAACAAAAGGAAGGAAACGAGGAAAGTGTGGCCTTGAGAAGAACAACAGATATGCAGAGGGAGGGATAGACGTCAGGGGAGGAAAAATGGGAGTTTGTGATCTCACGTCACTCACTCTCTCCCTCGTTCTCAGACCGTTCCCCACCATCTCACACACTCTGAATCCTTAGAGACAGAGAAAAGAACATGGCAGGAAGAGGGAGAGAGAGGGAGAGCGGGTAGGCGGCAGCCTCCTGTGGCTGCTCATCGAGAGTTTCCTGTGTGGATTTTCTGCTGTTTTACCCCTAATTCTTAATCTCCTATAATCTCCGTCACTCTCTCACAGGTCGCACACTAAGCGCTGCTGTTATCAAAACCCTTTAAAACATATTTACACCCTTTCACACACACAAAACTCAGCGAACACACTCACAGGAATGAGTCACTCACTCCAGCTGATAACGTTATCCTCAAAACACACGCCTGTTGGCACAGATGTAGCTGACAGTCTTTACATAGACACACACATCAGTATGACTGCTTAGAAAGATGCAACCAAGAATTCCCAGAACGTAATCAGCCTCCCAAAACATTGTAAAACATTTTTCACTGCCTGGACATAAATCACTTAACTGACTGTTTGTTCTGCTTAACATTTAATCTCGAATGAGTCTTGAATGATTGGTAAAAACAGCCACAGTCATGTCGATGTTCAAAGATGTTTTTCTGTCCCTTACGTTTGAATTACTTCCCACATATCATGTCTGATTGAATAACATGGATGGAGCCATCTCTGCTGGAGCCTGTTCCAACTGCCTATTCAAAGCATTACATTTTGCATTCAGCTTCAAGCATAGGTTTGACCAGCAATAAAAATAACTACTGCCAAATGACTGAATCAAACACATACCGCCTGAGTAACTATAGTTCAATTCACAATATTGCAATGGATTGTGCTGATGACATGCAATGTCAACATAACCAACATTTAGACCACTTTACCCAAAAATGAAAGGTAACCAATGATTTACTTCTTTTAAATGAATCTAATCAGAGCTCTATATATATATATATATATATTTATTTATTTATTTTTAAAAAGCTTTCTTAAATGCTAGTATCGCAATAGCACGTGTCTGTGAGAAGTTTGTTTACAAGAGCAAAGGAAGCAATGTTTTTGCAAGGAACAGAAATAAGAGAAAAGTGCTCATAACATTTTAAAAATAGATATTTTTTGCTAAAGGAGGCATTTATTCAGGGATGGGCTTGAGGGTGAGTAAATCATGGGCTAATTTTCATTTTGGGGTCAACAAACCCTTTAATGTATCAGGATGTGAATAGACTTTGAATCAGCATACCAAAAAAGTTCCCCTAATATTCCTTTAAACCCCGTAAACACAAATTCTGTAATCAATCCTATAGGATTTCCTTTTCTGCTGCACCACACAATATTTTGAAGAATGTTGGCATCTAAACAACACCGGACTCTTCTGGCTTTTATTAGGTGGACGAACAAGAACAAGAACAAGAACAAGAACAAGAACAAAAAAAAAAACAAAAAAAAACATTTGAAAGGATATTTTTCAAAATCCCATCTTTTGTTTTGCAAGGAAGAAAGTCAAACAAGTTTGGAATAACATGAGGGTGAGTAAATAATCAGAACCCTCATTTCTGGGTGAACTATCCCTTTAAACATATTGTTTAAGGCTATAATGTTAATAGTTCATGTCTTGCATATTATAGGTTTTAAACCTAAAATAGTTT
>JAUMHI010000046.1:6279065-6289525 GCA_032359435.1 Enteromius unitaeniatus
CTCGATACAAATGCCAATTTGTATCCGATGCACACATTTTAAACCGATGCATCGCATCGTTAACTTTTTAAGACGATGCACCGAATGAAACGGGGAATCTTCCCATCCCTAATACATTTATATATAATATATATAAATAAAATATTATATTATATCATATTATATAAACTGAAGAATCACTAGCATGTGTATTATGCATCCCTCAGATTTATTTACATTTTTTTGTACTTTGCTCATGTTTTAGAAGAATGTCTTTTAATATTGCACAAACGGTCAACACAAAACAAATTGTTAAAGACAAACTTAACACCTACTCAACCAATTCATATATCTCAAGGCATTCAAACAATCACACAATCAGCTCTGACAATAGAAATAATTGACTAATGTGTGAGGACAAATGAATAACCTACTTTCTAGGCAACAGCCTTGAAGATGAAGTCAGGCAAAATAGCATCACACCCAACTAACACACACACACACCCTCAAACAGGCCGCAGGGCTGAGAGCTGTCTGAGTCACCGCTCACCCTGAAAAACAGGCTGATCAGGAGAGAACAGGAATCATAGGAAGCAGAGCACAATTCCTTTCAATCTCAGCTGAGACAGAACACCACAAACACCAAACCCCTGCTCTGAAGATCCAGAGAAGACCCCATTAATTCATCTTCGCCTGTGACCGAGCGAGCAGGACGGCAACCCCCGACCATAATATTTACTCACCCGCAACGGCTGTAGCATTGACTCCCCGTCCCAGTTTAAATAGATCACCATGCCTGCTGAGACACACAGTAAAAACGCCTCAGTACTGGCATTATTGTCTTAAGACTAAAGCCTCTTTCTCTTTCCCTTTCGTTCCTTCTTTATGTCTTAAGCTGTGTGAGAGGTGGTTTGGGGGTGGAGAGATGTTAAAATAATAGCGCTAGTGTTTAAGAAGGGAACTCTCTAACCACGAGAAGAGAGGGGCAACGAAAGGACTGAGAGAGAGTTCAAGTCAGAGAAAGCAATGAGACTGAGAAACAGATGAGAAGAAATAAATGTCAAAGATGGTCAAAGTGACAGTTTGTAACCATTTATGCCAAGAACTTGAGCTAAAAGCAATGGTTTGCAAACTTCCCAGGCCACTTTTAAAAAGGAAAACAACAATTGTAGACTACCTAATAGGGCAGCACGCTATATTGCTTCTCCACAGATATTGCGATGTACGTGTCCGCAATAGTCAGGTCGCAGGATGTGCAATGTTTAGGAGGCCTTTACTGTAAAAATGTCATACATTTTATATAAATATTTGAAATATCTTAAAGTACGCTTTCAGTTTTTAATTTAATTATTATTATTTTAAAATTTTCTTATGCGTAGAGTCAATTTTATACAATTTTGGTTTTATTATAAATATGACTATAGGTTTGCATTTGTTTTTTTAATGCTTCAGTACTTTGTTAGTTGCAAAGGCAACATTTCAAAGATTTAAATTTACAAAACATTTTTTATTTTATATATTTAAACTACTGTGCAAAAGTCTTAGGTCACTAGTATTTTCACCAACAAGAACTGGTTTTAAGTGGGTTATTTCTATCTTTTGCGGTAGCGTGTCAGTTGGAAATATCAGTTTACATTTCCAAACATTATTTTTGTCATTAATTGTAATAATGCAGTGAGATTATTGTCTGACAACAGTCAGTGCTCCACACAGAGATCTGATCTGATCATCGTCCAGTCTGTCTGGAACGACATGAAGTAACAGAACAAACTGAGACAGACTCAATCCAGAAGAACTGTGGCAACGTCTTTAAGATGCTTCAAAAAAGTAATATTCAAAGTTTTAGACACTCGACAGACTGGATCATTATTAGATCAGATCTCTGTGTGGAGCACTGGCTGTTGTCAGACTATAATCTCACTGCATTATTACAATTAATGACAAAAATAATAAACTGATATTTCCAACTGACACGCTACCGCAAAAGATTGAAATAACCCACTTAAAACCAGTTCTTGTTGGTGAAAATACTAGTGGCCTAAGACTTTTGTACAGTACTGTAAATTAGTTAATAAAAACTGAAATGTGCCTGTTTCCGTACAAAGTTTTCCAAACACCCCTTTCCTCTTCTGAGAGCCTAAATGTGTCTAAATTTTAATCTAGCATGAGAACAGGCTAAAATATACACTCACTTACCATCCATTCTGACATAAAACCTCTCATTGAGTTGAAATGAGACAATTCACTAAAGAATGGTGTCAGATACTATTTATACAGAAACTCATTCATACTCCCGTTTCATGAATAAGGGCCAGTGTATGCAGCCAAGACGGTGTGAAAATTTTACTTGCAAAAGTCAGAATCGATCCCTCCATCCACTGTGACACCGTGCCACTCAGGGCTGTCCCTACACCGCCTGCGTCTGACTGACTCACTGACTTCACCCCTCAACAACTGATTTGTGCCTGTCACCTCTACACTGTGCGTGGGTCTGCGTTATAAGAAAAGAACCAAAATGACTCAAACATCACACACCTCATGTTGCTAGTAAAACGAAACCTCATTTTCTTAGAAAAGATTGGCTTTTTCAAAACAACACACCTTTGTATGTTTCCTTTCTGCGATTACTAATAGGTGCCATCTCTCCTCCAGTGAGCGCACGCACACACAAGTCTACAGCTTCGTGGAAATCAACTCCAGGGTCAGGTCTGTCATTTTTACGTATCCATCTCTATAAAGCTGACAAGCGCCTCCTAATTCTGCCTATAAATATTCATTTGAAATTAGAAAACCATCTATTATATACGAATTCTGTTGCCTGCTGCCGCATAATTGGTCTGCCCATTTCCTGTAAGTATACACACAGCTCTCTAATGAGCTCTTGAAAGTCTCCAAATGAAAATCCCTCCCACTGTGTGAAACTCATTTACATCCCTTTACAAAATGTTTACTAATTCAGCAAAATTTGAATAAGGTTTAAAAATGTCATGTTTCCATCTAAATGGCACCAGTAGTAGACGGCACTGTTATTTAAAGATTCAAATGAGCGAGTCCATCTGTCTCAGCGCCTTAATGCAGGGATGGAAAGGACGTCCATGTTTGACAATAGCAGAGGAGGATGTTTGATCTGTGTCATATCAGAACAGTGAGTGCTGGTTAGTCACACAAAGCCGGACCTCTACTTTGTGGAACAAAAGCGTGACACAAAACTCAACCTCAAAGCAACCTCTGAACCACATGGGCCTTTCTCTGGATGATTGTATTTGTAATTGATCCTGTCAATGCTTTATACAGACAGGAAGGATCGAGGACAGTTTGTGACTGTATCTTAGACTGTACAGTCAGGGAAGGCCGAAAATGCCACGATGCAATCTACATGCAAATATTTTTTATCCCCTTTGTTTTTTTTAAGTTGACATAAAACGTAAGTTGTATTCATCTTTTTTTATTTTAACATATCCAAGTGAAACAGTGTCTTGGAAAAACAAACCTGTGGTGGTATTTAATTAGGTTTATTTTAATTAGGTTGCTAATATTTATTCTTAAAAAAGATAAACATGTATAGTAATGAAAGACAAAATATTAAATGTCATGGATGAATATTTATGGAATATTCCACTATTTTGTAGAAATATTGCAATTCTTACACGAGATTTAGAGCCAAATTACAGACGAGTAAAATTTACTTAATCATGATGTTTCACACAGAGATTGGAAGGTCTATCAGTAACATCTGCACCCAGTCGACTAACTGTTAGAGAAACAAAATTTTTGTAGTCGCAAAAAATAAATAAATAAAATAATTGTAAAAAATAAATAAATATTTAAAATTCCACAGGCAAAGTCATGCGGTCCATGACAGATTGTTAATGGCCGGTCTTTATGGTAATAGTAATGTTACATCGGGCAAAACATCCAAAAGCTCACCTATCATTCATTGACATCAAATATGGCTTATCGTTTGAAATATGTAAGTATTAGCAACTTTACATGGTGGCTCAATCTATTGTTATCCTAAAAAAATACTATGTGTGTGAGGCTTAACAGTAGCGCTCACTCTCACTCTTCAGATAAATAGTGATATCACTTGTGTGACGCAACATTATTGTCGCACCCAATATATTCAGCACACCATCATCTTTCTGAAAATCCTGTTGAATTGTGCCTTGTTTGTAAATGGAACCTCTGTGAAAAGATATGAACAAGCAACCAAGTAGTTACTGATGTGACCTGGAAGTTCATTAAAAATCAACTTCATGTTGGAATCAGAAGGAAGGCAACTTGGCGCTACAGGGTTGTGTTTACTTCTGGGTAGGGCTGAGCGATATATATCAAACGAAATATTATGCACATCTTGTCAGTAAAGCCGGTTCTTTGATTAGCTCCATTCAAATCTCCATTTTCATAGGCGGTGTTTAGTCTACTATTACATCATAGTAGAAAGCTCTGGCTTTTGCAGATTGCCTTTAATATAAGCTGTTTTTAGACTAACGAGAAGGTTTTGAGTTCTGGTACTTACAGGATGTTTTTAATGGGACAACCTCATGTCAAAATAAAATATCAACAGAATTTTGATTTCTTAGTACATGACCCCTTTAATCTGTATTAATTTGTTTTTAATAAAATAATACAACACTAAAAAAATGAAACCTTTTTAAAGAAACCGTATAAATGTCAGTTTTATTTTTCAAAATGACATTTAATGAAGATTACATTTAACCCCTGAATCAACCTTAGAACGATGAAATACAGATCACTCGTTTAAAATTTTATCCTTTGGTTACCAGCCTAGGTTAGTCATAAGATACATTGTTTACCTTTTTGTATTGCTTTACCTCAAATGCAAACAAATTAAATGCAACTGAAAGGGATTCTTGAGAACTCTAAATCAATGTGAAATAACCAAATTGAATTCAATTGCAGTCAGTTGCTAAAACTAAATAGTAGCTTAAAAATCATAGACAATGCAGCAAGAATCATATGGACGATATACATAATTTCACGTTCATTGTGTGGAAAAAAGCAACAACGAAAAAACTAAAATATTTTACTATGATCTATGTTCGTATTCCATGTAAGAAAGAAAGTCACACAGGTTTGGAAAAAACTGAGGTTGAGTAAATAATGACAAATTTCCAGTTGACTAAAACACCTCACACTGCATAGGAGTCAGATAAGGTTGTGCTGCCAACATACAATACTCAAAAGTTGCAATTCAGAGTACACACACACACACAAACACACACATATATATGCAACTTCCTTGGTCATCAGAACCACACGACACACCACCAAGAGGAACCTCCCACATAGGCCTCCAGTAACTATGGTAACCTCCTCTGAGTGATGTCACCCTGACATTGCATCATAACCCCATGAGCTAATTGGGTCGCTTTTCTCAGGTCCCATGAAGCATGCGGGAGAAACTGAATAAAACAGATCAGAGTGGGAGATGGGAGCTGTGATGGTGGAGAAAATTGAAATTGACCGACCGAGAGGAGGACCCAAAGACGCTATTAATAGCCATTCAGCCTCTTCAGTCACCAGAACAAAAGCCATATGCGCGCAAAGCAACACACACACTGCTTATGGATGAGAGAGAGACAGATGGAGGCGTCAGACTGAGGAGAGAGTGAGAGAGAAGGGTACAGAGCCGACTGTTTCTCTCCAGAGCAAAGTCCAACTCATTTCCGTAAATTGGTTCTTTCAAACGGTTGGCTTAAAAAAAAAAAAAAAAAAAGCATCTCAGCATCTCCACAACAGTCCTATGAAGCATATATGTTGTTAATTGTGTAAAGGAAGTTCCTGGTTAATGTCTTTTAAAACGCTAGTAGAACCAACAACTACTTTGTATAAGCATTGATAAAAAAAAAAGTCTTCCAATCAAGCTGTTTACATTTTCCTAGTAGTCTATGTTTCATTACATTTCTGCTATTGGCTAATTTACTTTTCCTCAGTCAGTCAAACAATCAGTTCACTCCAGATTTTCTTAGCATCAATCCACACATCAGTACTTGGTTCATTACAAATCATAGAATGTGCGATTCTATCCCCTGTATTACTCCATATTTTGGATAGTAACTCACAACAGGTCTGCTTTTAAAGTTTTAAAATGTTACTGTTAATTATGGAGAAAATGAATGGGATCTTGTTTAACCTGACTGTTGTACAAGTTCTTTAAATCAACAGAATCACTCTGGGCTCCAACGGGATTCTGTTAGGAGTTACAGCACGACAATGGTTCTACAGAGCTGTCAAACCAGATCATTCAGAGTTATTACAGACAACTGATTCTCTCAGATGTGTTTGAGTAAGTAACTCTAAAATTAAATGAATCACTTGCAAGTCTGAAAGAGATAGTTCAAGGTTCAGTGAGTTGGACAGTTGTAAAGAGTAAAGACAGATCACTGCAGGTCAAATTTAAGTCTACATAAATTCAACTAGTCAGTGAATTGATTCAGGAACCGCTCTGAGGATTAAAATAATGAACAGCACCATTTCAAAAATGGACAGACATCATTAAATCCTGTATCAGACATTGGTAAATAGCTGCATTCGAAATAAGCTACCATAGTCTCGGAGTAATTATTTTGAGACCATTAAAAAGTATGTTCTACATTGTAAGAATGTGTAGTATGAATTTAATCCGGATTATACTACATTGGCCATTCAATCATTATCATGTGACCTACCAGCATCAGTTGAATCACTTCACTGCCATCCACAAACCCTCTCTCATGGCCCCATGGGATAGTAAAGTATGCACTTTAGGCTCTCCCAGACGTTTTATGAATACTGTGAATCCAGAGATGCTACTCTTTTCACCGTTTTAGTAAAATTTCGACATATTCAGTTCAGTGAGTCAGTGAGTTGATTCGAAAAGCCGCTCTGGCTGATTCTTGAACGAATCGATCAGTGCCGTTCTGTGCTCCAACTCAAAAGATTCGACTCAAAGGAATGATTCACTTACGAATCAGACATCGCTAAATCACGCACAGCTCCCTCTAGACGTAAACATGTCTGCCATTCAAACACACCGCCATATATTGAATGCGCGCTAGTGAAAATACAGCATATGAAAGCCCAGTGACAGAAGGACACACACAGCTGCGCCACGGCAGAGACAGAGGGCGCATTGTGTGCAGCAGGACACACACACACACACACACACACACACGTGTACGTGTGCATGCATGCCAACCCAGGTGTCTTTTGTTTTCTTTACTTCCAGTTCGATAGTACCACATAAAAACACGGGGGGGGGGGGGGAATCAATAAACATCCGTGCAATGCGGCAGAAACCTCATAGTAACTGATCTCACCTATTCCCGTCTACCATGACTGCCTCTTCAGACCTAGTATAATGCTTACCTAGACAGCATATATATTACATTGCTTTAGATGCTAAAGATGCCCAAAAACGCTGTATAGACAGGCAGAACACTAGGTTTTGAGACACAGACCATACACCACCATGCAGCCCAGAATCACTGTACACAGATCAGATCAAACTGATCATGCAAAAAGAAAAACCAGTCAGGAGCCAAAACAGGAATCGACTCACCAAAGACCAGCAACAAAGAAAAGCAATCGGTTTGCGTCTAACAATTAACACAAGCATCAGGGTTTCAAAAACGCATAAATGTGACAGGGAAACACTCACTTGTCAGAAGTGACCCGCTCGGTCCACTGGCGGCGGCTCACACACACACACACACACACACACACACACACACACACAAACACACACTACACACGCAGACAGAATAAGCGCTGCTGTAGTGATGTGGACCGCTGGCTTACAGCCTGCACTCCTGATTTGCTCGAAGAACTGCAGCCATCTTGCTGAAGCCCGTGTGGCAAACCAACCACATGCATAGACGTAAGAGGGGAGGAACTAGTCAAATTATCCTAAACATTTTCCACTTATCACCCCCCCAGTAGCATGTCTTGAAAAAGAGCTTTCCAAATATTGTCAATTGCTTATGCTTGATAAATTTGATGCGTCTTTTTGAATACAATTATATATATATATATATATATAAATCCAAGTCCCCAAACTTTTGAATGGTTGTGTGTATAAATTATTAAAAAAATATATTATTTAGAAGTATATATATATATATGAAATGTTTTCTGTTGGAACAAAAGGGATAATATAATGTATATATACTGTATAAACTATCACTAAAGACTTTACAGAGGCTCTTGGGAGGGTGGTGGGCATAATGATGTTGTGTTGTGAGGGGCCCACCCCCTTGGTTGTGACTGAGGCCTTACATTTGGTGCTAAACCCCTGGATGTAACAGCCTAAATGCTGCTTTAAAGGAGAAAAATTAATGCATCACATGCTCAGTTCATAACGCTAAAATGTAATCAAGTTCCCCCTTCCCCCATCAATATTACACGTGATAGAAAGCCTGTCCAATAAGGATAAAGGAAGCACATATTAAAAATTTTTCATCAATTTTATTGAGCTTATCACGTTTCACGCCCTCTGGCATGGTCTCCGAGTCAATTAATTAGCTATTAGGCGCAATGGAGCACTGGCGCCATCTGGCGGATTCTTCGCACGTCTCCTTCATCTTCGGAAAAAAAATCTGTCACTGACATGCAAAGTTGTCATCCGTGGTCCTTTAATGCTTTTCTTTGAAAGCATTGACCTCTTTATAAAGTCATATTAGCTGGACTGAATGTGTAAGACCGTTAAATACTTAATGCAGAAGGCTGGAAAAAGCATTTTTGATCTGCAGGAGGTTCGTTTGTTTGGCTCCCAGGCTGATTCACTTATTAATCAAAAACAGTAAACATACATACAAACACTCAAACATACACATATATCAGTTCTTCGCATTTTCTTGTTTCAGACCTAGCGAACTGAGGCAAGAACCGAAATCCTATTGCAAAAAAGCAATTCATCACATTTAAACCAGCCATTAAAGTAATCAGTCCTTCAGATGATTCATCAGCACTGATGAGTTAAGCCTCCGCCTTCAATAATCAGGGAATCCATTTGTTAGAAGGAAGACAAAAACAGGACTGATTGTGCACCCTAGGCAGGTACAAAAACAGGCAAGTGATAATGTGTGGGTGAGATCTGGAATAACAGTTTTAAAGCGTTCAGTTGAAGAAAACAGGAAGGATGTGAATCAGAAAGAAAAGCCCCTGAGAACTGGACGTAGAAAACGAGCTCTTCGAGTCAAAGAGTTCTTAATCACGCCTGTCTGATATATTGACTTTATTTGACAGAACCGATTTCTCAGTCTGTGCTATGGCTGGGACAACCTAGCGTCCGAGATGGAGGGGAATGTCAAAGCTCATCCTTCTCCATCTGCTTAAACGCTTCCAAGTCCTCCTGCCAATCAGCCATCAACGAGTCCACCGATTGGCTGTTGGACTCTTCGTCCACCGCAGGTTCCTCCCCTACATCCACGGACATGTAACTGCCAAGTTCCTCCGTTGGCTGAACCGACCCTTGTCCCACGGCCGAGTCGTCTGTCGTCTGTTTCTGAGTGGTTACTTGTGATTGGTCGACTGGTTCTGAAGAGGCGGGAGAAGTTTGGTCTTTCTCCTCTGTGGAGCAATCCTCCTCTTCTGCTCCATCCGTACCTTGAAAAAAAAAAAGAGATCAACTGAATGAACCATAAGGAATTTACTTAATATCAATCATAGGTGTGGAGTATAATCACATTTTGTCAGCAAAATACAGTTTAGTCATTAAGAAACATGCATATTTATAGTGAACTTCCAATAATAACAAGTCCTTTAGCTTTTGGTGTGCTCAAGTCCCCCTGGGCTCATAGAGCCTTGACGTCCAAACACAGAAAACTAATTTGCCATGGGTTCCCACAAGATTTTCATTAGGGTTTTTATAACAGGGTTTTCATTTTAGGCTATAACATGAACGTGGCGTTTTGCTCTTCTACAAATTACACACTTTCAGTGATACAACCACAAGTGATCAGCTGAGGCGCGTTACCATTTACACCTGGTTGTTACACGTTTAAATGCATCTTCTGTGACCACTTGTGTTTGGATTTTGTCCAGACCCTTCCCTCTTCTTTCATCACATGGTTATTTTGTGGAAGTGCTGGGCATGAATGATGGATATTTTATGCTTTATATAAGCGATCGGGGAAAGGAAGCAAATGGTAACATCGATTCCAATTATAATTCATGTGTTCTGGCACAACACAGTTGGAATAAATTATTTTGGTGCACTTTCTCAAAACACATCCCATAGTGCTCACATAAGACCAGTGGGCTTTTGTGGCTGTCCAACACATTCTACCACATATACGTCTATGCTATGAAAGAAATCTGTTTGAAAAGAGTTTTCGACTACCACTGAAAAGTGAACAAGTACAAAATGTTTTACACTCGACTGTATTTAATGTTTTTTACTTGACAAAAATATCTTAACACCATAAAAAGTTCCTTAACTAATTTAAAGGTCCTACATTTATGCGAACGCTTTTTCA
>JAUMHI010000046.1:6289625-6311552 GCA_032359435.1 Enteromius unitaeniatus
TTGACAAAAATATCTTAACACCATAAAAAGTTCCTTAACTAATTTAAAGGTCCTACATTTATGCGAACGCTTTTTCATATTTGTCATCCTTTCCTATCAAAACACTTTATAAGGATGCGAAAACGAGGAACATTTTCTTACTGAAATGCTTCCAACTCAGAATGTCCTACTTGGTGATGATGGCATTTATTTTCATTCAACTAGTGAATATGATCTTTGCAACGTGACTCATAAAAGTGGGTTTGATGCATGAAGGGAAACCCATAGAGGAGGGGTACTTACTGCCATCCAACAGGGCGCCCGGGAGGGCTTTCCCCTTAAATATGGATTCTGCTCATCCAAGAAGGTAGGGGGGAAAAAAGTAGTGGAAAGGGAAAAGAGTTACAAACACAGAGGGAAAGAGTAATAAAGGAAGAATAATTAGAAAAGAATGAAAGTAGATGATGCAACGTGTACCACTTTCCTTCCATATTAATATTTTCTTGGCTCTGTCTTAGAAACTGTCTCACCTCTGTCTCTAGCTTTATCACTTAGCAGCACCTCCACCTCCCTGTACTCCTTTAGGGCCTCCAACAGGATGTTACCCTCTTTGTGGAACAGGAAAAGAAGTGGTAAAGTGACATCATCAGTGTTCCGCCCATCTCCCGCCATTTGGAACAATGGAGCCGTATCACTGCTGCTGCCCTCATTGTCATCTAAACAGAAACAATAATAAAGAGAGAGAAAAGACTGATCTACTCTGTACAAGGCATGTGTTGATATTGTTAACTAAAACTATTTATATTTATTTCTTTTTACTATCATTTTTTTTGGCAATTAAAAATTATAAACTTAAACTTAAAAAACATAAGAAAATTATAAATGTTGTTTTGGCAGTTAACTAAAATTAAATAAGGTGAAGTACTAAAGTAAAGATACATTAAAGATATTCTATAATAATAAAAAAAACTAATACAAATTACATAACATTAATAAAGCTACAAAAATGAAAATAGAAAAAAAGTTAATAGAATAAATATTTTAATAGAATATACATAACTATTAATATAAATAGCACTGGTATAAAGGCAATAAAAATATTACAATTAATAAATTGTATAGTAATTATAATTATTTTATAATATATATATATAGTATAATAATTATATATATAGTCCATAAGCTAATTTAGGGGAATTTAAACAAGGTTAATACAAAACTAAATATAACAAAAAAACTAATTATTTTCCAGGTAATATTTTAACAATTTGATTGTGTTTCAGTAACAATATAAAGGTTAATACCAAAAAAAGGTCCCTAACTAATTTAAAGGTCCTAAATTTATGTGAGTGCTTAGAGGGAGTGTTCTTTGTGAAGAAATCTTTGCATTTAGGGGATACCAGCATCAAAAGAGTTGATAACCCCTGAACTAGTTGACCTGACTCCATGAAACATGTTTCACCTATAACGATGCCTCCAATGGCCCCAGCTTTCTGAATGTGCCTGGCCTTTTCTGCAAACATGCACTGGCCTCTTTGCAGCAGAGCGATGCGGCCTGCCACAATTTCACCGTTACTCAACTCAGAACAGCCGTTATAGGGCACCGCTACAGTTACGAACCCACGAACCTGAGGGAGAAAGAAAAAGAACAAAATACCCAGTATAGCATGACTAAACAAATACGTACCCTGTAGCAAGAACAAACCAAGTACAATACAGAAATAGCCAAAATAGCGAGAAAGTACATAATAAAAGGTCACAGTTAATCACACTCACTCCAGAACTGCTTTTGGAAAGATCCATTCCAAACTGTGCAGGGCCTGCAGTCAAAACCACTCTACCAAAAAAAGGGTGTGAAACAATCTGAACAGCTCGTGGAGGAAGCTGTTCTTTCTGCTGCTGGCTGGACAGCTCCATCATTTCCTGCATAAAGCGCATGCCGTCTTCTGCAGCGACTGCGCTCACCGCCTGCAGTGAGGAAGAAAAGGACATTTTGTTTCAATTTATAGATAAAAGAAAATGTATATAATATAATTCCTTTATGTCTATAATATCATATATACATACAACCGTTGTCTTAATAAAAATCAAATGGGGTTAAAGAGACAAACACATGGTTTCTGGGTCTGCATGGTACCTGTGTAGCATGTTGAACGAGTTGTACTCTGCCATCCTTCAAATGGATGAGACTGACACCCATCCGCCTCAGCAGCTCCAGATGCTCAGGGTTATTGGCCATGAAGTCTTGTGCCCTGAGAGGAGGACGTCCCATACCAGGTTCTCTGCAAAATACGGATGAAAATAAAACATTAGGCATCTTCTTAAAATGTCCTAAAATTAATTAAAAATAGAACATGTGATATTATAGCTGTAACTTTATTATATTAATTCTAAATAAAATATGCAAAATGCTAGCTGGTTATATCACTTTCTCACCGAAGAGTGGTCGGCCGCGGGCAACTCTTATCCACCGCACTCCTGATTGGTTCGCGGAGATTGCGTGGGAAGGCGGGATCAGGAAAGAGTAGGCGGGTGTTAGGGCAAGTCCACTCAAAATTTGAGTCATCAAGCTCTTCTCCAGCCTAGGGTGAAAGAAAGATATATGTTGCTATATCAACATTTGATAGATTTATAGTATACAGAGTAAAAACTGCTATGGCGCTGATGTGCAGTACCATATTGTTTACCAAAGGGGGCGCCTGGGAGTTTGTAGCAGTGGAGAGGGAAAGCGGCAACAGATGAGCTTCTGTGGTAAAAACGTAGTCCTCCACATTAAAAGGCAAATCCTCCTCCTCAGCAAACAACAGGAACAGGTACTTAAACATCTCCGCCAGGAAAAACGAGTCCATGCTGAAACAAGTGGGTGGGTATGAAGAGAAATAAATATGCCATGAGACAGCCTATCGCCCACTACTTACTCATAAACACTCCCTTCACAAAATCTACTCAAACTAGTTGTACAAAAATATTTCGTATAAGCCAAGATCCTCTTTAGCTACCCAGAAACTCTTACCGGTCTTCGTGGCTCCCTGTCCTCACATCCTTCATAGCAGCGAAGCCACAGGGAACCCGAGCGAACCGGTTCAGGTTCTCCAGTATGGTGCGGCCCACCTCCAGGTAATATGGATCTCTGGTTGCCTTCAGAGGAAATTAATCATTTGAAGTGTTTCAATGGTTAACAACATTAAAGGGACATTTCACCCAAAGCTATCTTTAATCACTCACCCTCATGTCATTCCAAACCTCAAAGACCTCTGTTCATCTTCTTTTTTAGAGGAATTCTAAAAGCTCTCTGACCCTCCCGTAGACAGCTATATAATTACCATAATCAAAGTTCAGAAATGTAGCAAGGACATAATCCATGTGACATCAGGAGTTCAACCATAAAATTCTGAAGCAACAAGATTACTTTTTGTACACAAAGAAAATTAAAATGTTATTTGGCAATTTGTCTCCACCACGTCACCCTAGCGCCATTTTGGAGAGTCTCCACTGAACATAAACAATGTATGCTGTTCTGTTTCAGCTGCATGGCTTTTTTTATTTAAAGCCATGTCAGCATCTTAGGCTATTTTCATATTTATTTCATATTCTATTTTCAAGTATAGCAAATACAATATAAAACAGAATATAAACAAACACAAATGATATTACATTAACATATGATAAAAACTTTTCAGAGTCTTCAACTTTAAGCTAAAATGCATGTATGAGTCAAGTCTTGTATGATCTGGTAAATACCACTTGATCAAATCTAGTTTTAGAAAGTCAGAGATTAAAAAAATTCTGGATGTTTTTTATGTCATTTATAATTTATACACGTATCCCACTCTTCTTGCCACTTATTTAATATATAAAGATTAATAATAGGTCTAATCTCTGAGGGAGGAATTTAACATTTGTTTCCCTCCTGATTAAAAGCTTCTTTTGCAGTGCAGCTGCATCAGCTGATGTCACATCACGGGTTATTTTACTGATGTCCTTGCTATGTTTCTGGACCTTGATCATGGTAATTACATTGTTGTCTATGGTAAGGACAGAGTTCTCAGAATTCAATAAAAAAAAATTGTTTCACAGATGAATGTGGTCTTATGGGTTAGGAGCAATGTTAGAGGGATTAATTATCATTTTCGGGTGAACTATCCTTTAAAGTACATGGTCAAATGCACTACAGCAGGAGCAGTGCAGTGTGAAGGAGGTCAAATGTGCAAACTGATGAGAAGGAAAGTTATCTGAGTGTTGTATTGAGATTTAGTTGGGAACTCAGTGACACCTCTGTACCTTATAGAGGAAGTAGGTGCTTTCTGCAAATTCTGGCCGGAGGGGGTGCTGAGCCCAGTGAACCCTGAAATCAGTGGTGAAGGCCTGGCGAGACAGTACGTGAGGGGGTGGGCCAAAGTCAAGAAGAGTTTGTAAACCACAGACATTGAAGAAATTGAAAAGACAGGCAGCAGAAAAGAGGATATACCTCAGGGAGGAAGTTGTGTTTCTTGGTAACCTGATAAAGCATTTCATGCGTCTCTATGGCTGGCCGGATATCACCCTTTAACACCTGCAATGGGAAGAAAGGAGCAGAGCTCAGTTTTGGATTTTCATGACTGAATGAAATTAAGACAACACTAATTACTCACCTGCAATCCAGGGAAAAAGGCAAGCAGGGAGTCCATCCAGGTGCGAGCTGGCAGCAGGGGTTTGTGGATGTGGACATCCAGTAGCAGAGGTGGCTGGCTGATGTACTTCATAATGGATGCATAGTGCTGAAATACATTCCAAATGAACACAATTCATGAATACAGACTAGATTATTATAAATGTGTTATCATTTTTGTTAGAAATCATGTTAAAAGACACATCCTACTCCAGCCTACTAAAAAACAAAAAGTACAATACACATAAGCATGCATATAAATTATGAAAGTCATTAAAGTCTCTTCAAAGTCAATATGAAATTGTGTTAGGAGTACAAAAGGTGTCCAACTGGAATTGACTGGATTACCAAAGTTGTTTTGTGGCACAAACTGAAATTCATGATTCATTTCAGTGGTGCTGCAAGCTATTACAGGATTTTAATGACAAAAGAATGATAGATACTCACAGTGTTAAAGCGCTGCAGAAACCGATCATCTCCCAGTAGTATATAAGCCTTCATCAAGTACTCATAATAGGAATCTATGCCTGCCCCAACTCCGCTGTCTGTTAAGGGAACAATTACATAAAACCATCATGATTCAGACTTGACGTTTCCCTAATTTGTTGGTACATAAGGTACATTTGTTTCATGTCTTGGGTGGGTTGTTGGTTGTGATTCAGTCTCACCCCTGCGGACCCACTCTCCCGAGTGGATATTGATGGTTGTTCCCACTAGATTACTGTTCCTCTGTCTCTTTTCCCAAAGGAAGTCAAGAGCTCTTCTCGCATGAGCCTGTAAACAATACAACAGTACACCAACACCTAAATACTGGCCTGCTTCAATAGATTTAGTTATTGTAAGTCTCTTTTACCACACACACAGTGAGAACATTCCTGACCTCATAATACTTTTCTTAGTTCACAACGAGTCACGCTAATGTTGTTTTTGTCTTACAGACGCTACACTTATGTCATAAGAGATCTGTGATCTGTGAACACTTCAGGAATCAACACTTCAGGCTGAAATGACATCAATGCTTCATTGTAATTTTGTTACAAAATAGTATTTCTACTTGCTTGGTGGCCTCAAGAGCTCTTGTCAACCATTATACACAAACGCAAGACTTTCAAACAAAAAAATATTAATCTGAAGATTATATAAAGGACATTTCTTAATCAAAAACTCAACAAAATTGTGACATTTGTTCACATTTTACCTCAAATGTGGGGTCCCCAGTAAAGCGGCTCAGGGCTGCAAATTCTAGAATAATTGTCCCGGCACAGGCAGTGCAGGTGTCTGTTTCAGTGCCTGTACGGGTCTCGGGTCCCCGGACTCCATAACGCAGGTTTACCTGTAAATGCAGGATCAAACATTTCTGATATCGAAAACACAGTAAAAGCAGTAATACTGTAAAATATTATTACGATTTAAAAATCTATGTTTTGCAGTTTTATAGGTTTTAAAATATAATTTACTCCTATTTTTGCCATTACTTTAATCACGTTGGAATTTAAGTGTTTGTGTTAATAAATTAGATGTCTGCTTTAATGAAAACTGTCCTTTTTTAGGCCCTTTTAATGAATAGAACATAAAAAAGAACAGCATTTATTTAAAATAGAAATCTTTTAAAACATTACAGTATAAATGCCTTTATTGATATTTAATTCCATTAAAGAAAGTTCAATTATTACATCAAAATTATTTGAGAATAAAGAGGCGGCTGTCAAGCATAACTCTAAGCAGATAATTTGTTTGAATTATACAGTCTAAATTTGGTCTAATTATACAGTTTAGTGGCCATTATAAAACAAATTCACAGAATGTTGTGTTGAACCAATCAGAATCAGGTATTCCAGGCCTGCAATAAGTTCTGTGAATGTTCTGCAAGAGTATAAAGCAAAACTGTATGTCTGTATGATAAACTAACAGCAACTGGTAACCGGGTGGTCATGCCAATGATGAGACCGTGCAGCCATTGCGGGAAGAGTTTATTTCCTTTATGCAGACTTCAACAAAGCACTGCTATGAACAGAGCAGCCGATTCAAAAAAGATTCAAAACGAGAATGAATGCACTAAAAAAAGAGATTAATGCTCTAAACAAGACCATAGCATGTCCATATTTCCATTCCAGTGATGACATTTTGCTTAATCACATTGTATATGCAATGCGTGTACATGTGTGCAATTACTCACTCTAGGGTAAGGCAGGCCACTGCTAGTGTTAAATGCAGGCAGCAGTCTGAGTCCAAGATCTTTGGCCATGTGCAGCAGCTCGTCCTGGTACCAGAGCATTCGGCCACTTTCTTTCAACATGACAGCCATAGAATGGCCTCCCAGTAGTCCACTGTGGAGAACAGTAAAGTTTTAAACAACCAAGATGGACTCACATAGTCTTTTACTCTGACAGACGCCTTACTCACCCCAGCACCCGGATGTTGGTCTCAAACACGGACACCACAATGTCATTATCCAACCGTACATCCGCCACCACTCTCCTCACCGCCTCCTCAAACTCCATCGTCTTATTTAACAGCTGTGAGATGTCAAAGCAGGTCATGAGCAAACAACCTTGGGTTTGACTGTACATATGAGTGTTTGTATGAGGTTTCAAGTTCTGTTTGAGATGTCACTCACTGCAAGGGTGTCAAGAGTGTCGATGAGGGTGAGGGAGAACCTGAAGGAACAGAAAAACAAGTTTCCATCTCAGTCTTTTTAACTAAATAAAAAGATTTCTTAACGTCTCCATATTTACTTTCTCTCCAAAAGACTTACTTCCCCAGGGCATCATCTATATCCCCTCGACTGGGCTCTAGTCCACGTACTCTCCCACGGCAAGTCAAAGGCATCAGCTCATCTGCGGGGTAGGCATGGTCCTGTCAAAACAGGAAAAGATATGAAATGTGATGAATTCAGGCAGATTTGAATGATAATGCTGTTCTCTCAAACATTAATCTGCCTCCCTTATCCTCAGCATCCATGCATGTTTTGTTGATTTTTTTTTAAACTGGAGGTTATCGCATTTCAGTTTCACACATCTTACGTTTCCAACTAGAGACACTTCTGGGCATAACAGAGGTTTCTGGGAAGCATTTTACAAGTTTCGAAAAATTAACTGGTAAACCAGCAATGTTAACGGGATAATCTTAGTTAATTTACTTAAATCCATGTCCAAATTTATATGTTTTTATTTCTTCTGTGGAACTTGAAGATATCTTTAAGAACATTTCAACTGTTTTTGTCAACTTAATGAAAGTCAGTGGAATCCAAAACAACAGTTGGACTTGGAAAAAAAAAAAATAAAAAATAATTCTTTAATGCAGCAACACCTATTTAGTCACATTGTATTTATTAACTAATTACTGTAATTAAAGTAATTACTATACTCTTACTAGTAGCAGTAAGTCATGCATAATTACATAAATACGTAATTACAACTAAAAATAAACCAATCCTTAAACCTATGGTATATAATAAAAAGTTGATTGTAAGTAAAAACAAGACACAAAATATTTTTCTTTCAAATAAATGCTGTTCTGCATCTTAAAAAAATGCATCACAGTTTTAGCAAAAAATATTAAGCAGCAGAATTGATTTCAATATTTATAAAAAAAGCAATGTTTCTAGATCACCAAATTAGCATAAGACTGGCGTAACAGCTGCTAAAAATTCAGCTTTTCCATCACGGGATAAACGGTTTAAAAATATACAAAAATAGAAACCATTTATTTTAAATGTTTAATTATATTTCACTTATTTTTACTGTATTTTTCGCAAATTAATGCAGCCTTGGTAGGCACAAGAAACTGGAACAGGAGGAGCTTTAAAATTTCTATGTACCCAACTGTTAATACAGAAAGTTATCAGTCACTGTGTACATACCATGTAGTTTTGATAAGCGTGGTCAAACATTTCCAGCACTTGGTTCCTGAGAAGCAAAGACATTTTTAAATAAAGAAAACTTTCTGAATCATACAGCAAGCAAGTCATCATATTTTGTGTTTCCTCAGACAGACCCATACCTTAGTTTATTCTTCTCATCTCTACTCATAGCCTCCGACAAAACGATGGAGGTTCCCATAAAAAACAGCAGCAAAAAAGCAGGCAACATTGTTGCAGAATGAAGCATCCACATGGCTCAAATCCACTGGTTTCACACTGGACCTCACGTAGATGAAGACACCTTGGGCAGGTGTCCTACTCAACTTTTCCTATCTTAGATTTGTTTATTTCGCACCAAGTTGGAGCTCCACCTCCGGTCCATCATTTTCAAATGTAAAGTTAACAAGATATAACGCAGGGAGGATTTAGTAACACCCACAGCATTTGAATACATTCACTGTTCTAGCTCATTAACTTTCCAGTTCCTGTTCTTATCTGAACGTCTCACTTGGATGAATGCAGCTCTGGTGCATTTCTGAGATGCTTCAAGCGGGAAGAAATAATGATCAAGTTCAATGTCCCTCACGCGAAAGTGTTCGTTAGTGTTGCCTCACCTGCCTGTCACCTTGATAACACGTTGGCACCCATGCGACACGTCTGCATGCTACACTCATCACCTATAAAACAACAAAACTACATCACTGCAGATCCCCAGCAGAGACAGGCTCAAGAGGAGCTCCAGATGGGGCCATGGAAAAAGATGCTTCGTCTCTAATAGCAACCATCACCATGGGTGACACGATCAGCAGTTTATATCCCCAGGAAGAAGGAGAGAAAGCACCGTATTGATCCTATTAAAACTGATATCTATAACATGAACAGCATGCGTGTCCCAGTGTCATCTTCGGGGTACTAAAAACAAGTTTAGACCATGTAGAGAAAGCTGCTGCGTTTTTCAGGAATACAATATCCAGCGAAATCTTGCTGTCAATACGATATGATGAAAAAAGACTTATTAAGCCGACACGCTTTGTTTTTTAGCTCGCCGGCTAATCAGTCCATGACAGTTCGGCAGTACTGAACATATGTTATTGAGGCAGAAACGCTGCTGAAACTAGCGGAAAGACCATCTTAAATCTGTTCTTCGGTCATCCAGGAGTGATTAGAAAGTCCATTCAGCTCTCCGATTCCGACAAATAAAAATATTCCGTTTAATAGTGGTTTTACGGCAGGTGTAATACAAAGGGCCAGAGATCTCTCTCTCTCACAAGCCGAGTGAATGATGATCACCAGTCTTACGCCAGATCATAGGAGGACGTCAACATCCGCATCCGGGTATGCGCCCCGACGCTGTAGTGTAAAACTACAGTTCCCAGCATGCCTTTCGAGCTTTTTTCCGTTTATGTTATAAATAAACATTAAATATGAAACAAAAGTATATAAATAAGAATAATAATAATTATTAGCAGGAGTAGTAAAATATTAATAATGTTTGTTATGCATCTTAATAAAACTACACTTTATATGTTTGCGTTCAATTCCTTTCGGTAAATTGTTTAAGTACATGTAAAAATACAAATAAATAAATATACAAATAAAAAACAGTATATTCATGTGTCATATTTCATCTTCAGTTTGATTAATTTAGTGTCAAATTAAAAATCTGAAAAATGATTCAGCTCTTTGTTTATACGGAAAATTCTATGAAAATGAAAAAGAAAGTCTATGAAATTCGCCTCACAGAGACTAAAAGAAAGTGATCTTATTCCAGAATGATTAAAATGTATTCAAATAATTTATTTCAGAACAAAGGCCAAAGAATAAAAGTAAAAAAGACACACACACAAAAATAAAAAGATATAACAAAGTTGTTTTTTTTTTATTTAAATATTAATAAGATTAATATTGTTTTTTGTTACTGCATTTTACAAAGATCACACGTTTTAATATATGTCTGCTTTTAATTTAATTCGGTGGTAATTACCATGTAATACAACTGTAAATTAAGTTTATTTATTATTCATGTAAACCGTACCACATCTGTCTGATTTATCATTTATTTTACGTTTCAAGATCTAGCGACAAATCTTAACCTCTTAATCTTAATCAAAAAAAAGCTTAACGCTTCCGGTCAAGCACGCGTCACATGATCGTCTCGTGCAGTGACGTCACGCGACTGTGAAGAGAAAAGTGCCAGAGCTCGGTAAACGCTTTTAGCGAACGAGACAGAAGGTAAGCGACTGCCTTTTATATCTGAAATAAATTCAAATGTAGTTGGTCGGCTGTAATTAATAGTTATGTTGCGAGACAGAACTTGAGACTGTTCAAATCCTGAACAAGAAAGTTATTGACGTTTTTCTTATTGTTATTGTGTATGCAGAGATGTCTAATAGCGTAAAAAAGCTCACTGGGCTCGTGGCAGCTACTTTCACACCACTCACAGCGGAAGGGTGAAATACTTCATCAATATTTCAATAAAAGTATTACATTATTATTTGCCTAAGCTGTCTTTGATCTGTTCTTCTTTGACGTATTCCAGGGAGATCAACCTCTCTGTAATTGTACCATACATTGAGTACTTAACAGAGAAGCAGAATGTCAAGAGTGTGTTTAGTAAGTCAAACCTATTCATTTAATGAAAGGTTTTGGTGAATAATGCAGCCTGTTTTTATCACCTATATTATCTGTAGCTTAAACCACCTTGTCTTTGATAGTTAATGGCACAACAGGTGAGGGCTGTTCTCTAACTGTGGATGAAAGAAAGCAGCTTGCTGCAGCTTGGTGCCAACATGGAAAGAACAAGTGAGTTATTGCATGTTTTTTAGTGTTTATTCAGCTATGGACAATGATTGTGTCTAGGTAGGCAAGGGTTAGATACATTTTAGACAGCCGTTTATTGTCTAAAAATGCTTAAAATAACAACACAGAATGCTATTTATCCATGTATTTAATGTGAATCAGTGTCATGACTGTGGTGGAAATGTTAACACTGTTTCAGGAAAAAAAAGTTTATTTTGTCCGCAAGGCCCAAATTATCTAAAGTTGAAGAAACACCCGAATTCATATCTTTATTGCTCATTTATTTCCGTCGTTGCCAGAGGTTTAATTTCTTTATGTGTGTGTGTTAAGGCTTGAGCAAGTGATTGTTCATGTTGGCTGCATGAGTATAAAAGACTCTCAAGAACTGGTAAGCTCACGTCTTCACATCCCCGTTTTATTCATATGCATTAACTGCATTTCTTTGTGCATATACGAAAATGGAAATTTCCATTTTCGTAACAGAAGCATCACAAACTCTTTTCAGCTAATTTATTGCATGTTTCAGCATGTGCAGATAAACAGCTCCTCGTGACTGTTTGAAAATGCTGAGTGGCTGTTTTTTTGTACTTTTTCTTAGGCTCGGCACGCCGCCAGTATAGGGGCCGATGGCATAGCAGTAATCGCTCCTTCCTATTTCAAGCCCATTAATGCAGGTTTAAACCCCATTTTTCTAAACACTGCATTATTTTGATTTTTTATACTTCCAACCATGCCTTTATTTTCTCTTCCTCTTTTCACAGATGCACTGAGGTTGTTTATAAAAGAAGTGAGCGCCTATGCTCCAGACCTTCCGATGTATTATTATCATATTCCAAGCATGACTGGTGTTGCATGTAAGTGCAACTCCCACACGTCATTATCGCTGGCAGTCAGAACACTGACTACTTAGTAAATTCTTTAGAATTGCATAGTAGAGAATGAGTCAGGTTTACATGCGAGAGATTGACTCCTGTAGTCCAGTATCTGTTTTTTTTTCCTTCAGTGGATGCAGCTGATGTGCTAAATGGGATCGAGCAGATGATTCCCTCATTTCAGGGAGTGAAATACACTGGGGCTGACCTAAGGGATCTCGGACAGTGTGTCTGTTACAGTCAGTCCCATAACTGGTCTGTCATGTTCGGAATTGATGAAGTATGCGATTCCCTTACTGATCTACTGCATTTTTTTCTACTTGCATAGCATTAATGTTGTTTTAGTAATATTTTGCTTAACACTTTGTTTTACAGCAACTCTTGGGGGCTTTGGTATTAGGTGTTCATGGAGCAGTAGGGAGGTGAAGATGGCAATTTCACTTCAAAGCAACTCAACATCATATCCTTTCCTTAATGCTTTACTGAAGACCTTGCAATGCTCTTTGTCCTCTGCAGCACTTATAACTACCTCGGACGCACGGTAAACCAGATGCTTGCTGCTTTTAATAATGGCAACCACACACAGGCCAGAGCACTGCAGGTATATCCTTCATCCCATTTTGAATGTGTAATTGTTATCTAGTGATGCTTTTGGACTTTATTTTATCAGCATGTATTTAGGTTTAATGAATTTGTTATTTTAGCTACAGAAAGTAAGGATTTGTTTTTATGTTTACAGTTTGAAATAATGGAGGTTATCACATTTGCTAAGAACCTTGGTGAGTTGATTGTTTTCCACATACATTACCTTTCAAATGTTTGGATTTCTTTTGATGTTTTTTATTCATTTATTTGATAAAAAAAAATAAAAACAGTAGGCTAATACTGTGAAATATATTTACAATCTAAAATAGCTGTTTTCTATTTTAAACATATTTACTTCCTGTGAAGGTGAAGCTACATTTTCAGCAGCAATAACTTTTTTTTTATTACTATGTGTAATTATTTAATATTTATGTGGAAACGGTAGTAATTGTTTGAATTTTAAAAAGAATATTTTTTGAAATGGGAATATTTTGTAAGGTAATAAATGTCTTTACTGTAATGTGTGACCTATTCAATACATAATAATGATGATAATAAAATGAATATATATATAAAAAAATACTGATCTTAAACATTTGAAAAGTGACAGTAAGACCTGATTTTGTTGAATTTAACAAGAACTTTTTATTTTATTATTATTTATGTTCTGCAGGTTTTGATGTGTCTGTGAATAAGCAGGTGATGAGTGAAGTGTCAGGGTTAGCACTGGGTCCTCCTCGACTCCCGCTGCTGCCATGTCCTGTCTCAAAGGCCCAGGCTATAGCACAGAAAATCAAGGACTTCTCTCAAGAGCATTAAAGTGAAAGACACTTCATAGAACCTGCCTGAAACTCCAAACATATAATTTCTGTTGTTAGAAAGCTGTAAACCACACCACATTTTTGCACTACAGTGTATTGGTGTACTGTACCTATTTTCATAGTTTATACTCGCTTTGCTTTACTAATGTTTAGTTTTTTTATTGTCAGCACATTAAAGTCATTTAGGCATTTGTTTCCTCTAATTAATCAAGTTAAAATTAAACTACAAATTTTAGTGAACCTAGTTGCAAGTAAGCCTCAGTGTTACTGATTTATTCACACCGTGAAATACTTGATCTTGTATATCTAAACGCATTATAAGTTTTTCACATTTTGTTTGTTTTTGTCTTATGTGTTAAAAAGCATGAAGATATAAAGTAATTTTTGTTCTCTTTTTATTTTTTTAATACTGTTTTAATGACCTTCTTTTAGCGGATGTTGATGTAATTATTCCAGGCTGCTGAGGCAGTGGTTGCTGGACCAGCCATATCACCACCGTGCCTTTAAGCAAGACACTTACAAAAGTATTTCTACATTACTCACAGCAAGTGCATCTGTAAGTAATTCCAGATGAAAATCATTATCTCTATTACATGTATCATAAAATCCATTTCTCTCTAAGTGATATTTTAGATACGAAGAGTTCATTTGCAAAAATAGGTCAAAAACTCAATTTTGTACAATTCTCAGAAATCTAGTTGTTTCATTGTGCATTCCAATTAATTTTAATCAAACGGCAGTGGGTTATTTGAATTAAGTTAAACAATAACTAAAAACAATACAGCTAACTAAAACATTAATGACATGATCGCATAATAAAAAACATGACTTTTGAAAACATCTGTTTTTGCAAATAAACTTCATACACTCAATCAGAATATGTTCTTTTCAGATTCTGCTCAAATTTTGGTGCTGTTGTCTATGTTTTGTAGAAAGTTCATGCACTTTTAATTTCTCACGTTTGCAGAATACTGCTCAAAAGGGACATTTTTGTATGTTGAAATGAAATGTATTAAAATGATCATTAATTTTTGAATGCAAGGCACTGGTTTGAAGTTCTTAAGAGGTATACGAAGAGTTTAAGAAGTAAACTGTAGGTCAGTGGCCCTTCAGGATCAAGTTTGGACACCCAAACTGTCCAGCTGTCAAAATGCTGTTATGTCATTGGCACTGCCCACTATTATCTGACTCTCCGTTCAAAGCCTGTGGGGGGAAACTGGAACAAATCAAACCTTTTAAGTAAATGAAATGTTCCTGCCTCCTTTGTTTTTTAGTTTAATTTAATCTTTATCTTTCTACCATAAACAGCATCTCATACTTCCAAATTATTTAGTGTAAAAATGATGTAGGAGGGGTATGGTTCTTGTTACACTATTGTCTCAGCAGGACACATCCGAGACTGCACTATCATCACCTAATCGGTTGTTTTACTGCTGACTCCACAGTCTGACTGAAACAAGCGCAGTATTTCACAACATTAGCAATTTCCTTCCAATGAGAATACAAGTGAAGAGAACTAAATTGTGTCTGCAACAGACACCTCAGCTCTTTAAAATTCAGGTCATGACCATGTTTCCTGTAGAAAAAGCTGCCTGACTACAAATTAGAAACTTTTCTTTAACTGGACAGACAGTGTGCTTAAATTACTTTTGTAACATCTCATGTTGTTCTCAATAAATTCTTGTTGGTTTTGGACCATTGGAGAGTGTCTGGTACAGAAATGTCACTAGTTTTTTTTATTCCTTGGTCTCTGTCCGAAAGATTTGCTGCTCTCTAGTGTTTTGAGTGCACTGATGTTATCCGTCTCCAGTTTCCTAACGCTCTTGACCAAACAATGTTAAAGGGCAACTGGTTTGGTTTTCAAAGGGGTTCAGAAATCTTAATGGCCAGTTTTGAAATTATTGTACATTTAAGCTTGGGGCTGACACAAAATAGGCACAATCAACAACAGTTGATTTATAGAATATCAATAGATTTTCTATGGTGTTAAGGTCAGGCAAGTTTGCTGGCCAATTAAGAACAGGGATACCATGATCCCTAGGTATTGGTAGCTTCGGCACTGTGTGCAGGTACCAAGTCCTGTTGGAAAATGAAATTGATATCTCCATAAAGTTGGTCAGCAGCAGGAAACGCTAAGTCCTGGTATACAGCTGCATTGACCTTGGACCTCAGAAAACACCAACACCAGCAGATGACATCGCACCCCAAACCATCACTGACTGTGGAAACTTCACACTGGACCTCAAGCAATGTGTGCCTCTTCTCTCTTCCTCCAGACTCTGGGACCCTGATTTACAAAGGAAATGTAAATTTACTTTAAGCAAAGAACATAAATTTGGACCACTCAGCAGAAGTCCAGTACTTTTTGCCTTTAGCCCAGGCGAGACGCTGCTTTGACACAAAGAATGTGACAGCCGGTTCTTGAAGCACTGACTCCAGCTGCAGTCCACTCTTTGTGAATATCCCCCACGTTTTTGAATGGGTTTTGTTTAACAATTCTCTCTAGGGTGTGGTTATCATTATTGCTTGTACACCTTTTTCTACCACATCTTTTCCTTCCCTTTACCTCTCTATTAATATGCTTGGACACAGAGCTCTGTGAACAGCCAGCCTCTTTTGCAATGACTTTTTGTGGCTTGCCCTCAAGGTGTCAATGGTCATCTTTTGGACAGCCGTCAAATCAGCAGTCTTCCCCATGATTGTTCAGCTTATAGAACTAGACGGAGAGACCAGTTAAAGGCCTTTGCAGATGTTAATTAGCTGATTGGTACCATGTGTCTTCAATACTGAACCTTTTCACAATATTCTAATTTTCTGAGATACTGAATTTGAGGTTTTCATAAGTTGTCAGTTATAATCATCAACATAATCAAAATAAACGCTTGAAATATATCAGTCTGTGTGGAATGAAGTATACATGTTTCACTTCTTGAGTGAAACTAGTGAAATAAATCAACTTTTTGAAGATATTCTAATTATATGACCAGCACCTGTATATCACTTTTCATTACGTTTATTTGAGCTAATTTATGTCCAGAAACTTATGTAAATATGTTTATGTAACTTTTTATTTCTCAGATAACCATAGTTAAACTTGGCAGACTAGTAAAACAACTGACAAAATATAGAATAAATGACTCAAAACTAAATAATTAACATTAATTTAAGTTTTTTAAAGTCAGTATATTACAAAAGAGAATCCCAATTAACATGCGGAACCAATGATAGCGGTTTAGAAAGAAAAGGAAACCCAGCGGGACAATAATACGTCGACACCAAATATTCACGTATTTCCGGCCAGCTCAGCGTACAGAGGAGTGTTGTGAAGCTGTAATACAGACACAGGCATTGTACAGCTGTTAACTTCTTCATATACACCTGCTGTGGGTAAATTTTACATTACGGCAAAATGGTGCTGCTGACAATGATCGCGCGGCTGGCGGACGGACTGCCGCTGGCGGCTTCAATGCAGGAGGACGAGCAGGTAAGAGCTCAGTCATATCTGTATGTATGTTTTATCATTCACTTTAGGCCTGTGCGTGATGCAAATATAAGAAATCAAAGAACAGTATTTTCAAAACATTACGTTCTTCTGAAATTGTCTAGTTATCTGGATTTGTATTCCACGACAGCAAAAGCTGCTTTAATCTGGCCTTTATTAGCTCAAATTACAGTACTTGGGCGTCTGTTGGAGTATTCACATTAATTTGGGATGTCTTATGCGGAACCTTAACAGTGTAGTAGATCTTGAGATATAATATTTGTCTCCATCTCGTTGTTTTTCGGTGTGAAAGATGTAATTGGTCATACAGAGAGAGGCTTCATTAGATGGATTCGCATGATTTTGATCAGTTACAGCGCCCTCTTCGGTTATAATTTGTACACGCACAATATGCCTTCCCACCATACTAAATATCACCTTTTTGTTTCGTAAGAATTATTTAAAATATTTTTCTATAGTTGCCAAGTATATTCTGACATTATTATAATAAATTTGGCACTTGAGTTGACCCCTAAATTAATGATGTCAGAGTAACTTATCCATATTCTCTCTGAGTACATCCAATAACATCATGCATTAAGTGTAAAGAACTAAATATAAACTTAATATTATGATAGTATTAAAACACTTTCTGTTTCTAAATTCTATAGCTGCAGTATGATAAACTCTGTGTAAGGAAGAGAACGACGTTAGACAATGCAAGACAAAGTTTTGGGCTTTGGTAGATGTGAAAGAATTACTCCAAATAGTGTTAATGTGACTTATTGGTTGCCCAGCAGTTACCTTTACAACAGTCACTTGATTTAGGTCTAACATCTCTACGTTTCCTCCTTTCATGCTGCCATGAAGGGAAGTGAAAAGGTTTGTTCACCTTTAGCTTTGTAAAATCCCTCAAAAGAGGACGGAGTCAAATGTATCAGTGTAAGAGTGACTGTGTTTTTATCCCTTTTGTTCTCAGATGGGTCGGGATCTCCAGCAATATCAGAGCCAAGCCAAGCAGCTCTTCCGCAAACTAAACGAACAGAGTCCGAACCGATGCACCTTAGAGGCTGGCTCAATGGCATTTCAGTAAGTTTACAGTACACTACAGCTAATATAACAAAACAATTCATCATAGGAAGGTGAGTTTATTCATTTTTAAGATCACAGTACATTTAAGTTCTAGTTTTACACATGAAAATATGTGCTAGAGGAAATGCCTGGCTACTAAAAAAATGTCTACTCGCCTCTTTTCAAAGCTACGTCATAGAGAAAGGCGTCTGCTATCTAGTGCTCTGTGAGGCCGGGTTTCCTAAAAAGCTAGCCTTCGCTTATCTCGAAGATCTGCAGGCAGAGTTTCATGAGCAACATGGCAAGAAGGTGCCCACGGTCTCCAGGCCCTACTCCTTCATAGAGTTTGGTAAGAGCCCTCACTCTCTCAATAACCAGAGTTTCTTTTACTCCCCATCAAGAGACGAGCTTGTAATTCTGTTTTATTACCCGTCTTAAGATACATACATTCAGAAGACCAAAAAGTCATACATCGACAGCAGAGCACGCAGGAACCTGAGCAACATCAACACAGAGCTACAGGATGTACAGAGAATCATGGTGGCCAACATAGAAGAAGTGCTGCAAAGAGGGGAGGCCTTATCTGGTAAACAGCTATTTTAGAGGAATTTCAAATACAGTAATTCATCAAAGCTACGTGTTAAGCTAAAAGGAAGATCCCTGAGCTAAACCTGGCAAAATTTCATCTCTTCATGTTTTTTTTTTCTTCAGCGTTGGACTCAAAGGCCAGCAACTTGTCCAGCCTGTCCAAGAAATACAGAAGTGACGCCAAGTACCTGAACACTCGCTCCACATATGCTAAACTAGCTGCGGGGGGAGTCTTCTTCATCATGCTGATCGTATACGTACGCTTCTGGTGGCTGTGAGGTGTGGGATGTGCGGAGGGAGGAGGGGCCCCTTGAGAAAGTTACAGGCGAAAAGCAGATGGACTCTCACATGACGACAAGTTCACGTTGTGTTTTAAAGCTACAGCTTGTTCTTAAAGACTGTTGGATCTGGCAATTTCCCTCTTAACAGGCTGTCGAGTCCCTAACCTGATCCTCACCGGTATCTGTTTTATGAACTACACAGAAGTTTGTCTGCACTTGTTTGGAGTGTGAACGAAAGAGAGAAAGCGTGTTTTCCTGTATACTGTATGTCTTCGTGAAATCCCTCCTTTGATGGAAATTAATCTTATATACTGTATAACAGTATACCATAAAGCAGCAGCACATCCCAAAAAAGGTGAATCTATCATTCATTTACAGAAGTATGTTAATTCAGATTTGTAGTTTTAGCACATTGCGGGTTGGATCACTTCAACTGGACACTTAATTCTCCTCATGCTATGGCTATTAGGGAAGGTTACCTTCTAGCCAGGGGACTTAACATAAAGCAAGCTTGTGGGCCAGCCGTATTAATAAATATTTAAGTCCTCCAGTGATTTAGCACAAAATTAATAATTGTACTGGCCACCCAAATAGGCTCTTATCTATAAACCACATACTCATGAATTCAACCTGTATCTCTTAAAGCCTTATAAAATGGAGTGGTTTACTAAGTCTTAGTTTGATTTAGTCTATATTTGTGACACATTTAGACCAAACTGATATTTCCTTGGTGCATAAGTTGCCTGACAGACAGCACTTGCACTGCAGCGAGGAGATTTGCGGTCATATCCAGTTACTCAATCAAGACCAGATCTTTGAAATCAGTGTCAGGGGTGAAACTAATGTCACTTTTTTCAAGAAGCAGAGATTTAGGACAAATGCAGTCCGCTGCAGTCTAGAACTACATACATCTGTATCTGTGGTCCTGCCTCATGCATGGTTGCAGATATATGACCTGGGTTCCTACAGCTTTCTCTTTCAGTGTTTACATTAATCTGTATTTTACATGCAGTGAAGAACTTAACCCACAGTAACCAACCAGACACCCATGTACCAACTGGAGGAGCCTAGAATGATCATAGAGTTTGTTGGTCTCACCAAACCTACAGTAATAAACAATAAAATGATTCAAACTCACTTATTTTCAGTTGCTTTTCTTTCTGTTTTTACAGTTCACACTGACATACTCGTTTCATTTTTCGACTGGTGTCTCGCCGCACGGTCACTGTCAATCTTTCTTACAGGAATGGCACTATTGGTACACTGGCCACTGACCGAACACAAAGGAAGACATTTAGAAAAAGGTTTGTAACCAGGCTGTTTTGAATCACCATAATATTTTTTTCCTACTTTGGAAGTAAATGGTGACACAAAACTACCTGGTTACAACTTATCGTACTTTGTGTTTGGTAGGGCTGGACCAGAATATTCGTTTGGAGGGATGGCATTCGATTTTTCATTTTGAGATTCGAATATTCGAGAGAAAAAAAAATTAACATGTGACATCGATCCCTGCGAAACGCTTCTCATACGCGCTTAAATGACTAACCCTTGCACCAACGCCAACATTGTGATTTACTTTATCTCGGAGAGAAGACAAAAATGCAGAAGACCTCAGTTGGGAGCACTTTAAATTAACAGAAGACAAAACAGAGGCAGTGTGTCAAATATGCGATTAGAAACTGGCCTACCGCTGCAGCACAAGAAGTTTGAAAAATCCTTTCGAGTTCTGTAAGTAGTATGAAGCCAGCCTAACGTTACCTTATTTTATTTAGACTATTAAAATGTTTTTTATCCTATAAGGAAATTCATTTATAGAGCCCTGCAAGGGCCTTAAATTTAGGCCCGAGCAGCTCACGCCCAAGCCCGGCAGCTTATCACAATCACCAGCCCGAGCCCGTCTTTTTCCCCTCTACCCAAACATCCCAGCAAACATTGGTCCGACGGAGACGTCCTGTCCCTGGCCAATAATAGTCGCGGTAGGACGACAAATTATGCAAAAAATTTGTAACACAGAATATTTCCTTAAAATGCATTCGGATACGTTTGTACATGTCTATGGGGGTGCTCCATATAAAACTGACCCATAAACAGTTTTCACAGACTCTAAAAACTTTTAAAGAAATATTAAAAGACTGTAAAAGTAGATACATATGTGTTAACTGTGATGCTGTGCTTTAATTGTCTTGTTTAAAAAAAGGGCCTGTTTAACATTCATGTAAAACTGTTTTTGTGTAGAAAATTGTCATTGCCACAGATTTAGATTAAGAATGTTTTTGTTTTGCTAAATGATAAGACTTAAAAAAACAAATGTACTAAATTAGAACTGTGGTTCTTGGTTATGTACACGAGTAATGTGTTAGCCTCAGGGCCGGCCCAAGGCATAAGCGAACTAAGCGGCTGCTTAGGGCCCCAGGGCCACCAGGGGGCCCCCATGAGTACATGAAATTACATGTTTTTTTATTTTATTCGTTTATATATGTATAATATTTCAGTTAATATCATATTGGTAAAGAAATCTATTATTTAATAAAAAAATGTAAAAAAACCCCGCAATATTATTTATTATGCCATAAGATGCCTGAGGTAACTTCAATTCACTGAAGAAGCAGCGTCACTGCAGCAAAACAATTAATAAGGTCAACAAAAGGACATATCTCTCTGGTACAGAGAAACAAAAACGGAAGAAATCGGAGGAAGAAAAAAATCATCAAGCTAAAGGTAAGTTTTGAGTATAAGCTAAACGAGACTAAATTGCAATGTTAACTTTAACATTACTAACATTACATCACCAGCGGAAGATAACAGCTCGTCAATTCATGCTCGTGCAAAGGATGAGACTCACAAAAACTACCAAAAAAACAAGCTTCTGTTTTATAACTTTGGTACTGATAACAGTTTAACATTACTTACTCTGGACTGGCCTACGTTTGGGGTCTG
>JAUMHI010000046.1:6323385-6350637 GCA_032359435.1 Enteromius unitaeniatus
ATGTCCTTTTGTTGACCTTATTAATTGTTTTGCTGCAGTGACGCTGCTTCTTCAGTGAATTGAAGTTACCTCAGGCAACTGTGCACGCATCCTGCAGCAGCCAGTTAAAATAATATTGCGTTTTTTTTTAAATTTTTTATTAAATAATAGATTTCTTTACCAATATGATATTAACTGAAATATTATACATATATAAATGAAAAAATAAAAATTAAAAAACGATGTCATTTCATATACTCATGGGGGCCCCCTGATGGCCTCGGGGCCCTAAGCAGCCGCTTAGTTCGCTTATGCCTTGGGCCGGTGTTCTGCTAACATGACATACTTAATGAAGGTTACTTAAATGTCACATAATCTGCTCACTCAGTAATTTTTAGGCCATGTTTGCTAGATTCTTTTAACATAACCCTGCTGTAAAAAAATAACAGAACCCTACCCAAAACACAATAGAATGTTTTAATGGTTATAATAGGAATTGTTTTGGTTTTAATGGAAAATATAATGGTCTCTACTGTGGTGGATTCTATTGGTGGGATGCCCAAATCACACACCAAAAAGGAATTTTGTAATAGTTTTACTGGAGAAAGTTACGGTTCATAATGATATGTTAATACAAACCATTTTAATTTCTGTGATTATTTTTTTGAATAGACTTTCTGAACAAAGTTCTTCTGTTTTTCTGTACACAACCAACAGAGTGCGCCCAGCTGCAGTCTAATAACCCAGAGTTGCAAAACGTCTCCAAACCTTCCTGTTGTAGACCCGGGGCGCTGATAGTTTTCCGTTATTGTGCTTCAACAAGACGGAACAAGAAAAATAGAGCTGATTTTTTCCGACTAGCTGCAAGAAAAGGTGCAAACCATTTTTTTTCTTTTTTTGCAGAGACAACGAAACGCTGACGTTCGTGCTCCGTTATGTCTGCGTGTGAGCAGGAAGTGGGCACAGCCGAAAAGAGAAGCTGCCACGGTAGCGTGCATCACGAACCACAATGCTCAGACTCAACTCTTCACCCCTTAGTTTCTCTTTACAGAGGGGGAAGTGGGAGTTTGCTGATGCTGACCTGCTGATAAACACTGCCAGACCTTGAACTATGTTGGATTTTTTTTTTCTTTGTAGAGACAAATGAATAGATAAGAGACATGCACATTAGAATTGTGGATGAGTCTTTAGCTTGGAGTTCGCAGAACATTCAGTTTAGCAATTCTTCGCAAAAACTCTCGATATGCATCACAGGCACCAGATGACGGAGCTGATTTATAGTTCGTGACCCTGCTGCTTTTATCTATGCTCTCCCACACACTTTGTTTAACAGAAAAGATCACGCTATTAGGCTCTGTTTTAATAGTCAAAAGCACCTAGAAATAGACATACTCAAGTCAGAAATTGATTGATTAAAAAGTAATAAAATACAAAGTTACAAAATAGTTCAAATGCTCTGTGTCACTGTGACCTGAGATAAAGGTGTCTCTCATGTTCACCTTCTCAGAAGACCCTTATCTCACATTGTGGGAAGCTGTGTGAGAGGGGAAGTGTTTGCACACTGTTGATCATCAACACTCTTCCTCTAGTGATACAGAATAAGAGGCAAGTGCCCATTTACAAGATGGTGTTCAGAAAGGGCAGATTCAGAACTAGTCATTTGTTACAAGGCTGGCGGAGGGCAAGGGAACATTTTGCCACTCCTATCTCTTGCTCTCTTTTCTACCTTCTTACCGTCTCTCTATTTTCTGTTGCCATGGTGGCAGGGGTGCGTGACAGTCATGTGAAAACGAAGCCGATTGGATTAAAATACTTGGTGTGATCAGGGGTCGGGATACTGCACACATACTAAACACACCATAAACTGAATATGCGCACACATTGCAGGGAAAGTTAATGATGTATGTGAACAAGTATTGGAATTGTTTTGGGGAAAACTGGCAGCTGGAAGAGATAAAAAAGAAAGGAAGAAAATCTAACACAGATAATAATAATAATTACTTAGTATTGCTATAAGGAATATGTCCAGTTTTGTGAAAAGAATGCTTTAAATACTTGGTACAAGAAAAAAAAAATAATAGTAAAAATGTACAATGTTAGCAGCGCTTTCTGGCAAAATACCATGGTTACTACTAGTTATTTTTTACTGTAAAATAATAAAATGTATTTTTTAATACATAAGGACATACTGCCACTGAAGGTTTGAGGTTTTTTTTTTTTTTTTGGTAACTTTAATAAAGGGTTAACTAGTTAACTACATTAGAAATATTTATACAGCATTTATTAATCTTGGTTAATGTTAATCTCAGCATTTGCATAAGAAAAAAGATGGCAATTTTTTAATAAAACGAAAAATGTTTAATGAATGCTGTAAAATATAACAGTTTTCAGTTTTTCTTATATACTATGCATTTATTGTGTTAAATTAAATTAATTATTTAACTTAACTTGTTCTGCATGTTTATTGCTATTATGTTTTCTAACAATCATTGCCTGGCAGGTGATAGCAAGTTTCTTGCAATTTTCGCCAACATGACAGTGGTTAGTGTTTCTTCTGAAAATGCAATTTTTTGGGATTTCGTTTAAAATTCAGTTAAGATTATGTTACTGTTTGCAGGAAAAGTTTTGTGTGACCCAATTTATTTTACTGAATTGATTAAGGTTGACAGATTGCATATAATATTTCTTTATTTGCATGAGAACTGTTTGTCAAGTCATTCTCATTTGTTATAGTGACACTTTAATCAGCATAAATCATACAGTGTCAATATAGTGCAGTTCTCACACACAGTGGCTTGTTTTGTAGCCATATTCTAGTTGCAGTATTCATCACAGTGTGCAATGAATCTCAATATCAGGCTTCCTCTTTCTCCTGCTCGCTGTTCAAATTGACACTGTGATTTCACCTTTCTCCATAAGCTCTCCTGCTGTCCTGTCTCTCCTCCTGTTTCTCCTCTCTCACGCTCCCTCGATTCGCACCGCAAAGCCTGAGCAGCTGTACTCCAGTCTACAGGGGTCGTAAAAACCAGGGACGAAAGAGGAAGTTCTGAGGGAGCTTGTGAGTTATTGCCCCCCAACCAACATGGGGGCCTGGGAACTGCCTTCCTCCCTCACCCGGCCTGAAACAAGACTGACGGCTGAAGCTTGATGCCCCTTCACCCTGTGTGTACACAATCTCCATTACATACACTAAAGAGAGTGACCTTCGTAGCGAGGTCACACTAAACTTCATATGTACAGCTCATCAGCCATATGGTAGTGTATAGTAATGTGTTGCTGTAATTGGGTTAGATGTGTAGGGATACTTCATTTTGCTGCTTGACTAGGTTTTAAAAAGGTTTCAAGGTTCAGTTGTCAGCATTTGGGGCATAATGTTGATTCACCCTAAAAAAAAAAAATGAAAAAGAAATCTGAAGAAACTCTTTATTGTAAGGTGTCATTTGTTAACATTAGTTAATGTATTGACTTACATGAACAATGCATTTATTACAAAATTTATTCATCTTTGTTAACTTTGTTATTTTTAATAAAAATACAATAATGCATCGTCAGTTCAAGTTCGCTCAAAGTGCTTTAATTAATGTTTACAAACACAACTTGTGATTTTAATTATGCATTAGTAAAAGCTGAAATTAGCCATTTCTAAGATTAATAAATGCTGTAGAAATATTGTTCATTCTTAATTCATATTAAAAAATGTTGTTCACTAATGTTAACTAATGAACCTTATTGTAAAGTGTTACAAAGAAAGTTTCTAAATTTCTAACAATATCATTCAAACAAATAAAGAGTTGATTTATTAGGTAGTTTGAAATGAGTTAGCAAAATCAATATATGACCCCTGACTACAAAACCAACAATAATCAAGTCAATTTTGTGAAATTGGGATTTATACATCACCTGAAAGCTGAATAAATTCCTTTGATGTATAAAATGTTCATTATTATGATTATCATTATGTCTGCCCCCGATGACCACAGCATGTTTGACTATGAATGTGATAATAAATCGTTACAAATGGATCAACCGTCTGCCGGCCAATCATTACACTGTGCATATTATTAAATAAAAATTATGTTTTTATTAGGGCTGTCAAATGATTAAAATTTTTAATCAAATTAATCAGGATTTTCAGTGGATTAATCATGAACGACACCTGAATCCTAACAATCCTAACTTTTTCCTGAAATGCATACCAAAAGATAAATAACAGGACACAGATACATCGTTTTCATAATATGTCTGTTTATTAACACAGCCAAATAATGGTGGTTTAAATCAAGCTGAAGCATACCATGATATGTGTCTTTGCAATGAGAACGATCTTTTACCTTTCACACTGCACGCGTAAGCATTTATTTAGATGAATTTATTAGTAGCTATGTTATGTAGATATGCAGACTCACTAAGCCTCTCTATATTTTTGGGCTAAACTATCTTTTTGTCTGAAACTGTCCAACTGAAAATAACTTGATCTCATCTTAAAGCTGGTCGTCCAGACTGACCAAGCTGGTGCTTTGCTAGGAATTGTTTAAAAAGTGCTTCAACCAGAAAGCAGACCAGCTTAACCGAGCAGGGAATGGCAGACCTGTCTGAACAGTAATTTTGTGCCATATTTTTAGGATCCTCAAGAGGGATTCTTTCTTGTGCATTTTAATATATTTTTGTCTTACACTGTTTATGCACTTTGTCAGTTCCTTATTATAACTGCACCAGGTCAAAACTATACCACAGATAATTTATGAATCATACATCCCTAATGGTAGCTGGTCTGTTTTGTGTAAACCACTAGCTGGTTTACCCGCAGAAGCACTTACTATGTGTGAAGCTGGTGACTGCAGATGGCAGTATTAATAGTGTCCTATGTAGATTAGCTATGCTGCTGTGGGAGTCTGTGTTGCAGTCGGAGGTGTAAATACCAGTCATGCCTGGCCTCAGGCTGGATTTATGACACAATTAACCCTTGGCAGGAAAAACATAGGCTCGCTCACTTTACACTTTCCCCAATGTCATGCTCTTACACGTATATGTATGTGTTTGTATGTATGCTGCCTGTAGTAGACAGTAAATCTGCATATATATTCAGCAACAGTACAAAAATCTTTCTCTCTCACTCTCACTTATTCCCTCTGGACTGGCTGAGAGGCTACCAACCATAGAGAATTACTTTGACCTCAGTGCACTTTTAAGCCGGTGGGACCAGCTTTAAAAAATCAAAGGGTGGTTTATTCAAGATGAACTCTAAAACGATTTGCCATACCCTATGACTGTAACCCACAAACACACACTTGTAATGGATCATCACAAGTGTCCTTTTGGAGACCCCACTGTTATATGCATCATACTGTAATCACTTACAGTTATGTTACCTTTACTTTTTCTTTTTTTCCATTGGTTCACATACATTTCGAAAATTTGTAAAATATTTAACTTTATTATTTCCTGATGAAGCCATTAGGTTCCATAAGTCAAAATTACATCTTTATTCACACAAACGATCCTGTTCATAAAGTCACATATTGGTTCTTTATTGGTTCTTAATACAGTGTGACTTGTCCACTGTATTAAGAACCAATAAAGAATTTGAAATAGAATAGAATAGAAATAGAATCTATTTTATAACTTGATATATTTATTTTATTTTGCTCTTTTATTGCTTTATTTAAAATTACACTTTTATTTATTTTGTCTTGCGGCCTTCAACTGCATAGCACTATTCTTTTACATATATTTGTAATTCTTTAAAACGATAATAATCACCCCGATTCTGCAAGGAGTGTGTAAGCATATAAACTATGTGTCCACACGCAGACTTTGACCTCAATGTCTCTAATGGTGTCCTGAAGCTGAAATGATATAGCCTTCATTCTCCATGTCTGTAGGTCAACTCTCATAAACACGAGCGCTCTCCTTTTCCCACAGTGCTGTATAAATAGCCCTCTCCAGTGTATGTGATGGCTAGATGAGTAGACATCACATTTGCAGCAGCAAATTCCGTCCACCTGCCCCGGCCAAGACCCAAGGTCCGCTTTCAGGATACGCACAAATTTCTCCCCCTAAGGAACCTCACGCCTTTAACTGCCTGCTCTCTCCTTACCCCATCTGCCAGTAACCTCTCTACTGTCTTGGTCCCTCTGAGGACAAGAGTGGTTTTCATGCCAGTATGTGTCAGAGGGGGCCACAAGCTGACCCCGAAGCCTGACCACTGTGGAACGTTGAGAAGTGGTATGGTGCTACGGTGATCCCAACACTTGCGCAAAATGAACCTGATTCTTGAGAACTTGACTTTTGTCCATGCTAAGATTTTACTTTGAAGACACAGTGCAACACAGTCCCTATAATTATTGCTGAGTTACATTTCTCATAAATTTTAAAGATACATTAGGTGCTTACTACATAAAGGAAACAGCCATCCAATTTGTGAATACACAGGTTACACCTGCCCACTATTGTTACATCTAGAAAAATTGATGTTATTAAAGCCAAAATATGATTTAAATTATCTGGTTCAAGTTGACTCATTTTAAAGGATCAGATCAGGTATAGACTGATATATAACAGCTTAAATAAATATATATATATATATATATACACATACATATACATGCATATATGCATAGTGAAGTGCATGTGTGTGCTTATTTAAAATTTAAATAAATTTGAATTAAGGTAGCAAACAGGATTCATAATTTACATAGGTGTTATTTTTAATTGGAAAATGTTTATTCAGACTAATTTTAAATGTTGGCTTGAGAAAGCTTTGTTAAAAAATTCTGAAAATGTTTCAGGCTTGGTGTTTATAGGCCTGATAGCTATCATTTACTTTAACCTTCCTGTTTGTGTTTGTAACTGTGAAAGAAAGTCTTTCAATTCTGAATGTAAGCATGTCACATTTTTGCATTGTGTTGTTCTTTCTGTTAATGACGACTCTCCTGAGGTCATTAGTCTGGGTCATTTTCCTGTTCACCCCGATTTTGTGTATAATAGTACAGACACTTCATTGTGTTGAGAATCGAACACACCTTACATTCAAAAGAACCAAATATTTCTGCTTCACGTGTGTCATATTCATAATGCTGATGCAAATGATGCCATCTGCATGTCACATCACTCATCCCATCACAACAACATGACAACGCTTTCAATTCACTTCACATTCTGTAGAAAAGAACGGACTGCTAAAAATATGCCGTCATTTCAAGCTACACGCTAGCACTTATATTAGATTTTGAACTTTTATTTGCAGACAGCTTTTGTGTGTAAAATGTGATGCGATTACCTAATTTGATGATGCATGGATAAGATGATGTATAAGTCATTAAATGCATGGGTAATTATTTGAAGAAATGAACAAACAGGTCAAACTAATCCATGCCCTATTTTCCTACACCTCACCTGTTGTCGTCCAACTGGCCCTCTTTTTTACAATGACAGTAGGAAGTAAACATATCATGAAAATGCATAAGTAGGCATGAGTTGCACACTTAAAATACCTTAATCGTTTTATATATTATGTATTTGGAATTGCTAGAGCAGATCTTAAGCCTATATGTGATCAACACTGTCTCATCTTACAGCCACTGCTTTGGTTTTTGCAGTGGCATCCAGCTCATATGCTGCAGGCGAGAGTAAGGTAATCAACCACTATATTTACCCCTCACTTCCTGTGCACCAACTCTTATTTCTTTTAAATAGAACGAGAGATATGTAATGCTTCTGGCCCAGTTTTGTTAGTGTGTTCATCTATCTGTCTACCTATCTATTTATCTATCTATCTTTCTGTCTATCTCTCTGTTGGTCTGTCCAAATTTTCTCAAACTAGTAACTTCCTTCTCAGATGTCAAGGCCAAATTTTTGGTGTGTACTAAGTGTAGTTTCCCACGCAAATGGAGGATGGGCAGAAGCGGTGGGGCTGTAGGTAACCAATCGTGAGGCAATCAGTCTACTAATGCCACCTAGTCGCAATATATCAGCATTTTATCTGGCTCCTTTGACGCATGCCTACTGCGATAAATCACCCTTTGGACGGCAGGCCATTAAAAATGGCCCCAGCAGTTTCTGACCTTTGCCTTGTCATGGGTACATTTACTCATTTTGATATTTACATTCGCAGCCCTGGAATGAAGTGTCCATCAGTCTGAAATAATGTTTAAAAAGACTGAAATATGAGCCTTATGAAGGTGTTTTCATTAGTATAGTATAGGGGCTACAGATGTACCAGATATGTTGTTGGTTGTGCACTTTTACAGAATATGTGGGCTTTTTCTTTTTTTTTTGAGATGTGACAGATTTACTCTCTTCCCCTTATTGCAGAAAAGATACTTTAGCTCCAGCTCAGACATTTTCGTTTTCTGGAAGTTTAAAATAACAATAAATGAAACTAAGTTTAACAGATGATTTCAGCTGAAGGTTTTTTTTTTTTTTTGTTTTTTTTTTGCTGAATGAGCACAATCTGAGTTTAGAGGCACAGATGGCACACCCAAAGGTTGAAGCCGTTGTTTTTGTAGGGACTTTAAGGGAGTTTCCAGAAGAAAATCCTAATGAAAATGATTAATTGGTTAGAATTGTTCAACGTGAAGCCAAAAAATAAATGCAACTTTGGTAAAACAAACAATATTGCTATCATGCAAAAATATTTTCACTAAAGGTCTCTTAAATTTATGGGAAATTCATTTGATGTCAGTCAAGGGCATAAAAACCCCCAGATCGTAATCATCAGATTCGTCCATATTTGCAATATAACAAGAGCAGTAATTGAACATCACATGTTGTGAATCTGAAAAGGTCACCCTTGAGGAATGAGCTGAGACCTGTGAGCCGTCTGGGTCTGGAAGAACAGGGAAAGAACAGCAATTCTTATTTTGGCACAGCGACGACTGCAGTCAGCTAGAGTAACTAAAGCTGGACCCCCGACAGGCAAACTGGAAGGGTTAATTTGCTCTATTCAGTGCAGAGTCTTTCATCAGAAAGCACTGGAGGACATGAACAAAAAAGGGATTGATTTGTTTATTTTGCCTTTACAACAGGGGCCCTTCAATACAACATCTTAAACAATGGTGTCCCACAGGCACATCTTTGATGATCTCTGGGTGGATGGTACTTGATTCATGGCATATAATGTTTTGATGTGTGTAGGTGGAAAAAACTAGGGCAGGACAGGAGCAGCTTGTTTCACCGACTGATATCATTTTCGTTACAAATATCTCTCAAAAAGTTTGAGTCTGTCACTTTTTGAGAATGTCTGTTGCCATTTCCTCCCAAAGTAATGCTTAAACATGATAATAAATGGTTTAATTTGCCGCTCATCAAGCATGTGCCCGCAATTTGTTAACTGCTTATCTGTTTAAATGTGACATGTAAACACACAGAAATTCTTTCTTGTTTTCTCATATACTTTTATACTTATTTTAGATATGTATGATAAATGTTAAAGAAGTATGATAACGGATAATGATAGGAACACACATTTAGGCCTCCTAAAATTTGAGCCAGTGAACAAATCTGCTTTTAATTTGTGCTAACATCTAAATTAAACAGTCATCAGATTCATCGAAACAAATACTAAAATGCATAAATCGCAGCAACGTCTCGAAAGCAGATTAATACCAAAATTGGTGTTGCTGGGTTGTTAAATCATAACACAACAACCCCTTTTCGTTATTTTTAATATGTTTTCTATTACTAATACGTGAGCCTGCCAAATGCGAAAGACAAAGACTAAACGGATAAATCCCTCTAAATCAAACCCCCAGAGACAGGGGTGGGTAATTTACTTACTAACGTCAGCGGGTGGAGAGGAAAAAAGTATGAACGGGTTAAATTTGAGTCATAGCCTCAACGTTACTCGTCTTTACAGAATAAGTGAACATTCCTCCGCCACTGCAAGAAAAAATATAGAAACAAAATCGAGCCTCGTTTCAAAAGCCGCTGAAGGGTAAATAAATTCATAGTTTAACTTTACGAGTATTTTAAACGACTTATAGGAAGCAAACCTTTGAGGAGATCGTTGTTTTAATGACGCATCACAGACTGTAGGTCCATCACTATAGGCCGGTGCGCGGAAGAATACTTCACTCTGTGACTTCAGTACGACAAGAAGAGAGAAGTTCAGAAAGTTTGATCACAGCGCGACTGCGACAAGGAAAAACTTTCAAATGAAGGCAGTAAACGGATTTATGTGGCCAAACGAGACATTCTGACAGACAAAAGACAGCTTCTCTATCAAGTACAATTCGTTTACATACTCTTGAAGATAATTTTGAGATTCGTGACGCTTTAACCTGACGGAGCACAGCCTCGCGCTGGCGGCTCTATGTGGATTTTACTCAAAATATGGGCCAATTACCCGGTGTCTCTTCGGGCAAAGTGATCCTTATCGTTTTTTGCTGCCTGAAAGTATCGTATGGTAAGTACTTTTAACGGCTTATATTTCAGAAGACATGTTTAAAAGAGTCATTTGCCGTCTACGCATCTGTACGGCGCTGTGAAGCATCAGCGCTCACGTTTCGGTTCTCCACGGCCTCGTATGGCGTGTGTCAGCTTTCACGTTACGTTATCTAAAACGCACGGATAAATAAATGTATAAGACGTGTTATTTACATATTTAGCACAAACATTTAAAAAGCCATACGATTTTTTTTTTTATCTGAGGGACGAACTTGTTTCTCACCTCTGCCCAGATGTGAGAGAGTCCGAGCGGATGAAATCTGCAGCGGCTTTCAATATGTGAGAGAATTCAAAATGGACACGTATGAGGGGGAAATATGGACTTTTCTTTTTGTTTTCAAAGCGGTTTTTTGGCCTTTAAGAGTTAGAGTCATCTTTTTCACTCTTAATTTTGAGGTGTGTGTGTGTGTATGGCGTGTGAATTTTCTGTTTCCAGAAAAACGAAGTTGAACGAGGGTTTGTGTATTTGTTGTATTTCCCAGTTCAGCAGTACTGAAGAGCTTTCCATCTGACCGCTGTTTATTTATGCTTGGCAGCTCGTCTCAGCGGGTTTCAGAAACAAAGGGTGCCAGTTGTTGCATTAGAGACTTGTTCGGAGGAATAAGGTCACATATGACTTCCATTCCACATGCGAGTCAGACACAATCCCTCCAGAATAGAGGAGCCTCACAAAAGAAAACAAGACAATATAATGACTGCAGGCTCGGCGAGAAGAGGGAGGAATGCTGCTGTTGGTGTTTCACATTCCTCTCTCTCTCCCTCTCTTGCCTTTCTCGTTTTCTTCCTCTCTCATACACACACACACACTTCCCTGTGGATGCACTCATAATGCTGCAGCTCGCCCATTGTGTCCCACAGATGATGTTTCTCCTTGTTTCTCTGTATTGAGTATCATTCCTTGGGGTGGGATTGATTTCTCTTTTCTTTCTTTCCTCGCCTGGCACGTCGCAGCAGTCGTGTAGGTTGTCTTAAGTCGCATGTATTTGCTCACATATGCCGTTACAGCGTGTGCAGTAAGAAGATGTCCCATTGTTCCCACCTGCGAGCGGCATGCATGGTGTCCGGCCACGGTTCTGACCGGCTGCTGCTCTCTGGTGTGAAATGTGATTTATCTCCAGCATACTCCCACTTCTCAGAACACAATTGGACGGTTATGAAATGGCCCACGGTCATGCATATCTCAGGGATGCCTACGTCCAACCAGCTGGTGCGGTGGAGGTCTTGACCGGGTCACTTGTTGTGTTATAGTGGCATTTTTAAATTATTCTCCAGTTAGGTCAAGTGAGTGTACATTTGTGTGCTTTTGCCCACTTAGTACCCAATGTGGAACACTGACCCATTCACTCTCTTGCTGATGCATTGGTTGTTGTCTTGCTTAAAACATAAGGTGACAAGTTTAAGCAAAGGAAACCAGGGAATAATCAGAGAAGCTTTTTACTTCCTGCCTGCATTCTACAATGCCTTAGAGCCAAATCTCCACAACTGAGGTGTTGCCCCTTTTTTTCCCCTAAGACTGAAGGAGAAAGGAGTAAGACGCTCAAGTTTGTTAAATCCGTGGATTAAAACCTCTGAGCAGGTTAACAAATGAAGTGGGAATTAAGACGTTCTGCATTCCTGCCACACTGCAATACGCTAAGCCTGGCACCAGCCACACAGACACAGTGCCAGCATGTCTGTGTACAAGCTTCACAGGCCTGTCATGAAGCATTATTTCCTCCTAGTATTGAGTGTCAGACATTTGCTAGATTGTACTAGTATATACTAGGATGTACCAGTATTAATATGGTCCATTTTGATAAGCTGGTGTAAAATTGTATACTATGTTGTCTAAATTAAAAACAAACACAATGATTCAGAAATCAAATGCTGATTTGGTGCTTGAATATCTTATTATCATCAATATTGAAAACCGTTATGCTGCTTAATGTGATGAAACTGTGACTCATTGTTCCATCAGATATAGAAAGTTCAACAGAATAATTATGGTTATGTCACTTTTGATCAATTTTATGAATTCCTGCTAAATAAAAGCATTAATTGAATTAAAAACCCTTTTGAACTATATGTAATGTCAACCAATTCAGTAAAGAAAACAAATTCTATTTTATCAGTCAATAACCAATCCCTAATTCCTACTTGTGATATTCAATAGGCTTTTTTTGTGCTTGATCTGATTTGAAAGTGTTCTTTCTGTCAGCATACAGCCAGCTCTCAGGACACTTTCATTGGAATGTTGCTGCTTTTGAGAATGATCAGGTTTCAGCCTATCATTAAACAATCAGTGTGCTTTTTAGCCCCACGTGATGTACAGATTTAATGAGCGCTACTGAAACCTCCCTTCGTTATTATGTTATCAAATCTGTATGCAATTACGCCCCCTGTCTCATTACAGATGGCTCAGGAAGGGTTTATTGTTTGTTACCATATCAACGTTTAATAGAATAGAGAGCACTTGGTGTATATACAGAAATGCCAGGAAATGGGGTTACTTCCTCACTCAGCGTGAACAACTTCCTTCTGCTGTCCAGCATGGATGCGGGCCAATGCCGACAAATCTCTTCTGACTCTCTCTCTTACTCGCCCGCTTGCTCTATTGAGTACTTTCCTCTCAACCAAGCCCTGTCAGACTCTCATAATTACTTCCCCATCTCTCTCAGCAGCTATTAGCACTAACAGAAAGCAGGAGAGAGAGACACACACGAGCAGAGATGTCCCTTGGGCTCTGGGTTTGGTCGCGGGGATGAGGCAGTGCTTTCAAACAAGCGAGGCTTACAGCTGTGAACCAGCTGCTCTGTGCAAGAGCTCCGACACACTCATGCTGCCTGATCCACGTCAGGAAGAAGGAGAAGCAGACTGTGTTTGACCTTATTAGGGCTGTTTGCAGGACTATTTCTATTGCTCATAGGATTAGGGTTTTGAATGAACATATAATATATTTATAACATACAATAAATATTAAAATTTGGCACATAACTTATGGACATGAATGAATGATACCTTAGATTGCGTGGCTATTTGGATTGCTATTTGAGTGTACAATTTTCACTTAGTGGACGATAAACTGATTTTGAATTTTACATTTTTTTGTTGATGGTGGTCAAAGGCAGATCAAATGTGACCAGCACTCACTTTTGACTGATTCCGAGTCGCACGAACCATGTATTTCATGTGTTTTTGTGGGCGTAGTGGTGGGCGGCTCTTTATATCACAGCTGTTTTATGTATTCAAGAATAATTTCCCTCAGCTCAACAAAGCCTAAGATCTAATTCAAGACAGATTTTTTGTTGAAAGCAGTTGTTATAAGTCACTGAATGTAGTTTAGAAAGTCCCTGACCCCATTCCTGCATTTGTGGGGATAGAAAGTCATGGGATTGCTTTTTATTGAAGGCAGCTTTGAGTTTGCTTCAGAACGTACACCCAAGTGTTCAGTGCCAGTAAACACACACACATAGCTGATACTGGTGCACAGTTTTGCATGTGTACATACATTGGTTGTGTGTAGATGTTTTGCAACTGAAATATAACCGGCTGAGAGAGAGTCATGCTTTCACATCTGGTCACATTACTGTTGGAGTCGCATCTAAAAGAGCGACAGAGAATGGGAAACACAGACTACAGACAAGAAAAACTATGTCAGTTGAAGATGTAGAAAGACTAAGAGACAGTTGAAAATTGTGTGGTGAGAATCCTGGCAGGACTGAGTGTAGATTGTGTTTCGGTTCCCTGGAGTGTCTGGGGGGGGTTGTTTGGACAGGATCGAGCCGGGACTTAAAGTCGGGACAGCCAAAGCACAATGGGGAAATTGGTGCTGACGAATAAAATTCTTTTTGAAACACTGCAATAATTTATACTTCTATTAAATTTATTTTGCAATGCTGATTTAAAAGGCATGCTGTGCTTTAGCTTTTTGACAGTGTACATGGTAAAACCCTGTTGGGAAATTTGAGTTTTTAGATTTAAACTCTTCTTTTTTTCCCCATTTTCTCATTGCATTGTGCATCGTTTTAGCTCATTTCACAAGCAATGTGTTTGTAATATTGTCCAGCTAAAAATAGCCAGACTTTTTAAGCTTGTCCCAAGACCCCTGCATTCTGTTCCATTTTGTTGCGCTCCGTCTAGCTGTTTTTGAATGCAAGAATGCATGTTATGTAAACATCGCCTAAGAAACGCATTCGTTTGGAATCAGGTGCACCCAAAACTATAGTAAATGTAAAACTGCATTTGCTTAAAAATATCTAGCCTAATTTAGCCATTTTTTTCCAATATATCCGTTCATCGGATTATTCCTGGAACATTTTCATTTATTTCTAAAAGACTGAGTACAACAAAAGGGGACAGGAAGATACGTTTGTTTTTAACAAATGAGTGTGAATTGCTTCTTTTAATTATTCCACTTATCACCCTCCCACTTCTCTTTCATTGCGTGCTTTTCCTATTTTTCTCACGTTGTCCTCACATTTGCCCCTGGCTCCATTCCTTCACACCTCAGGGACCGAGCTCTGGCCTCATGAATGTGGAAAAATGAAGACAAAATGTTTAGCAGTTGGTTAATCACAGCAGGGCTACTCTAAACAGAGTTTGTGTAAAAGTTTTGGCTGTTGTTTGCTTTTGAGAAAACTCATGATAAACAGAGTGAATTTGGCTTGCATAGAGCACATGTCCATACAGAGACTTTTAAGCCCATATGCAGTGTCCTCACCTAGTAACGGTTCCCTCCTGTCTGTGTGATCATTGCTCATTAAGTGATCAGAATAGAGCCTGATCAGAGATCAGTGATGTCAAGTTGACTCTAGGCCAGGATGTTGATCGCAGCAGGTGTGCAGGCTTTCAGTGAAGTGCCTGGTTTATGGTTGACAGATCCTGGATTTAGAAGTGCATGAGGCTTAAAACGCCTCTTCAGTAGGACTAGAAGTGAAGAGAAGTTAAAAAGTGTACATTTACGAAAGCCTGGTTTAAAATCCTTTAAGAACTTCCCCTCCGGCGGTTTGATGAAGCATTTAGGGATCTTGTCAGACCAGTCAGGGCCGAGCCTCTCGCTCTCTGTGCAAGCCTCACCCTTCACTTGTGTCTCTCACTTATCTACATTCTGTTGCTTTGTCTTCATCATGTTTGCCCATGAGACTTTGTGACCACACTCTTAGAAAGTAAAGGTTGTCACAATACCATAATTTCAGAAGTCAGCAATACCAGTTCAGTTACACAACTCTTGATACCAATTTCAATAAAACAGAAAAAAGTATTGAACACACATATTCAATTATAATGTTAAATATTAGTATAACAAACAAATTAAATTGGAATGACGGCACAAAGGCAAGGGTATATCAATGAAGTAACCAACACAGCTGCAAGTTTTTCAAATTACATTTCACGCAAGCATTCATAAATAGAACACATTAATCTGAAGGTTGTCAAATGTAAAATAGGCTGTCCAATAAATGACTTTCTTTTTCTGTTACATGCAAGAAGATATTTTGAAAAATGTCAGTTTTTGTGTTGTCCATTCAATGCAAATCATTGGTTCTAAATCATGATTTAGACCCTACTGACTTTCAGTGGATGGACAAAACAATTGAACTTTATTCAGACTTTTTTTTGGTTGAACTTTCCTTTTAAACTGCTGAATTATATTATATTGGCTGTCATCGGTCAACATAAATGCTTAACTGTGTAATTCCTCTAAGACTTTTATTGCTGGGTTTTTGTTGAAAATGATAACAACATGTTTACAGCTTACTGACTTACCTTAGAGCTTACAAGCTTGTTTATATCAAACGTTGTCTTTAAGTGGCTGGCTTGACCTTCAATATTAAGACGTATTAAGATAAATTAAGCACATATTAAGAGGGAATCTGACAGCTGCATCAGACAGCTCAGACAAAAATAATTTTTATTATTGAAAGGTGCTGCAATGGACATTTTATAAACCAGTACTTGGTTCCCTAGTCTCTCTCTAATTCTTTTCTCCATTATTGCCTCTTGCCATCTTAAGCACCCTTGACTCCTGCTCTTGTATTCTATTCTTCCCTCTCATATCTCTAGCACTCCAGTTCCCCTCCCCTTGGCTCTTAAATCTCTGTGAAAGCACAATTTCACACTCAGCTTAGCCACTTCTCCCAAATATTTCCCACCATAGTTGCTGCCAAAAAGGGGTGCAACCAAACGCCTTCTCCAGTTGCAGGCTTTGACCTAAGAGGGCATTAAATGCCAGGCACGACACAGTTCGTATAGAAAGTATTCATCCTGCTTGGACTTTTTCATGTTTTCTTGTCTTACAGCATTGAATCACAGTGAACGTAATTCGGCACAGTGATCTTTCTGATAAAAAGAAAAGTCTCTTTAATTTCAAGCATAAAGCAGATTTAGACGAAGTAATCCTGTGTAACTTATTTCATAAGTATTCACACCCTTTAATATTTGTTTAAATCATCACCGGTGCAGTCAGGTGGTGCTGGTGTTGATGTCGCGTGATTGATTAAATGGAGACGGTCTGTATATGGATGATCCAGCTTCTGAAAAGTCAGCATTAAGGCAGACCATGCTCCATAAAGATAAAAAGACACGAAGCAACTCTGTGAAACAGTAGTTGAAAAACAAAGCAGGGGATGGACACAGGAGAATCAGTAGTCACAACTTTAGTAGAGTGTAGCAAAGAGAAAGCCACTGTTTGGATGTCATATGACATCTCAGCTGCAGAAATCATGTGGGAGAGTCTGAAGAGACCAAAGCTGAGCCAAACACTGTGTGTGATTAGAAAAACGCCATATGCAGTGCAGCAGTGTGGCAGCCTTATTTCATAGAGATGCTCTTCCACGAAAAGGTTCTGAACAGCTCTAAAACAGTAATTTTGTAAAAACAACCTAATTTTATAGAGAGTAACATTTTAAGTGCGAGTAAGGACTCAGTATTGATGTTTGTTCTTGTTGAAATAAACATCTGCTTAGTCTAAACTTACAGAATTTAGCTAAGTATATGTTTAAATATGTAACATTTAGTACATGTGTACATTAATAATACAATACAATTTTATATGAATATTCCACATTTCTCTCACATGGTTTCAGTTAATCACAGTAAATCCAGGGTAAATGTTTGTGATTCATGGATTAAAAAGTCTTCCAAATGGGTCAGTTTGGCACATCATCATCATTTTTCCTGTTTTTTTTTGTTAGAATAGTAGCTAGCTTTAAACAAGACATTGTGTTTTTGTCTGAAAAATCTTGGCCAAACTCAAATGCTTCGCTGTGGTTCTCAGAGCACTGGTAAAACGCACCTGCTGTAAACTCGCTGTGTGCTGCCCTGTGCTGTATTTGGGCCTAGCTGATAAATAGTCCATGTGGCGTGACTCAGATGAGCAGTTCCATTCTACTTTTGGTGTGGTTGCCATTTAGTGTTTCTCATACACAACAGAAATGGCAGAGGGTTAGGCAGGTAGGCAAACTTGCACCACGACTTGAATTGAACAGGCATAATGTAGAGCTCTGTTGAACGAAGCGAGAAACCTACAAAGAAACCTGCTTGAGAAGTTTCGTTTTAAAATGAGAATGAGTTCAAGCAGAAGGTAATATTGAACATTTGCAGAGTGAACATCATGTTTTGGAGGAGGTTTGTGTTTGATTATATAGTATACTCAAACAATGTGCTTAATATAGCATATTGGTTAACACTAGTGGATCTCAACACACTTATTTGGTGGTTTAAGGTGTTGCTTCTATCTGCACCATGCAGGTTGTTTAGCCAAATAAATATGTGAATTAACAAGAAGACCACAACCACCACTTTTTTTTTAAACTTCCTTTTGCAGAATTTAAAAGGTTTATTTTTCATGATGTAATGCTGTGTGCCAAGCCACTAATATGTTTGCTTATATGTTGTGATGAGCATGTCTTTTCTTTTTTTGATCAATAAAACCAGGTTTAAGCCTCGAGTTCATCACACAATGTTCTTGAACATATTCTACAGTGCTCAAGACTTGTCTATCATTCTCAAATTCTGTTTGAGTGTTAGACTTCCCAAGTGTTATTAACGATATGTAGCCAGGCACAAAGTTAAAGAGCTTTGGGGCATTTATGTAAAGCCCCGTATTTAACTGTTGGCCTCGTGCCCAGGCTGCACTCGCTTTCTCTGCACTTTTGCACACGGGGATATTTTGAGGCCCGGTCAAAGTACAGGAAGTCGGTATTAGCGCTCAATGCACTTCCTGTCTTGAGCTGTAGTACTACGTTACTTAGTGTCAGCGCTGCTTTGAAATCATATGACCTGCCACCCAGTGTCTTAAAGGGAAGTGTGGGCTAGGGCTCACTTCTTTTTGCAGAAATGCTCTTGACATTTCGGGAAACCAGCCTAATATGTATAAATCAAGAGTTTCAAGGTTTTAAGATTCATCCTGAACGTAATCTTTGATATAAACCAGACACATTTACACATTTGAAATGAGTTTGTTGGATTGAATTTTCTAGGCTATATTACAGCCAGATGTTCTTATGGTTCCAGACCTGTGACGTCTGTCCAGATGCTTCCTGTATTTTGAGAGGAAATGAGTGAAAGTATTTGATCAGTTAGGAAATTCCATCTTGAATGCACTTGGCACATTGTCGCCATAAAGGGTTGCAGGTTTTTTTTCTTTACCTTTGTTGCTCTACCACTTTGTCTCTCACCTCTTTCCCCCAACAACTCCACACTCTGTAGTGTTTGTGTCGGAGGGAGTGGTGTGGTTAAATTTTGCAGCAGCTTTTTTCCTTTGCTTTGTGTCGTCAGAAAAAAAATTGTGACATTATGTGTAACATCCTGACAGTGTGAAGCAGGCTTCACTTCTCTATTAAAGTACTTAACTAGTTAGCCTGGCTGTGAGAACTTGTGCTAACTTTGGGTATTAGCCATATTTAGCATAAAAGACAAAAAACACTTAGGTCAGTGTTTTGTAATGGCAAAAAGCTATAGCAAAACTTTTTGGACCAGTTAAAATATTAAACTCTTTTTATGAGATGTTTTAAAAGCACTAAACAGGCCACTTTCTGCTATACATTAAAGTGGAATTCTGAACAAACATTTGGGAGGAGCTACTTAAGCCTTGTCAATACAAAAACATTACGCTAATTACATCTCTTCAACGCCAGCGTTATTTATGCTTACCCCTACTAGTCTGTTTACCTTTACCACTATTAGGGTTGGGTATCGTTTAGGGTTTTTTCGATACTGGTGCCAAATCAATACTTTTATAATGGTTCCGGAGCTTAAACGGTGCCTGAATCGATACTTATAAAATAAAAATGGTAACTTTATAATAACTGCACACTATGAATCATTAGTTCATTAAACAGTCGGTTCATCCTTTAAAAAGCATTGTTCCAACATTAATAGTCACTAGTAAGCAGTTTATAAATACAGCTATAAATGCCTTGTTCTTGATTTATAATCATATCTATTACAAAGGAGATTTAAAGGCTGGCTATCATCCAAACAGAACAAATAAAAACAACACAGAGGGATACAGAACTATTTATTTCAATATGCAAATAATATGAAACTGTACAACTGTTCACTTATCATGGAATTGCATGAAAGGTTTAAAAAGTCTATTCATAAAGTATCTGAAAAAGATTTACTCTATAAACAATGCATTAAATTACATTTGAATAAAGACAAAATCATTAATGAATAAATAAAATAAACTTATGAAACAATAACTAACATATGATCCAATGCCATGTCTCAAGTCAAGTGAATAAATCACCTTATAACAGGCATCCAATACTGACGTGACTGACAAAAATAAACATGTTCTCGTGAGCAGGTGAGAGAAGATCGAGTGCAAGAATAATCACGCGCAGATGACATGCGCACACAAGGGTTTGAAATGAGCTGGCGGGCTCCCATTTCTTCGCATGTAGATCTGTTTTCCTCTCGCGGAAATGATTTACTGCACGCGCCAGCATCAGTGGTGCGCTCGCTTATTAATGCCATAGTTTTGCCGCCATAGATATATTGGGTTTGTCGTTTAGGCACGGAACCGAAGTGAGGCACTGAAATCCGCGTTTTGATTCGGTTCGTACATAGCGGTTACTTAGGTACCGGTGCTATAATGGTACCGGGTTTCGGTACCCAACCCTAACCACTATCAAAAAGTATTAATGTAAAAATGCACATTACTTGTTAAAAGCCTTTTAATGTTGTTGAAAAAAGTATTTTGCACACTAAAGCTGCCTTTATTTTTGATAAAAAAACATTATTGTACAATATTGTAAAAAATAAATAAATAAATTAAGTTCAAAATATCCATGTTTTTGTTAATATATCTTAATTGACTGTATTCACATGATGGCAAATCTGAGTTTTCAGCAGTTACTTCAGACTTCAGTGTCGCACGATCCTTTAGAAATAATCTTATATGCTGTTTTGGTGCTCAAGAAACATTTGTTATATTGTCTTACATTGTTGCAAACTTATTTTTGTGAAATCTTTGATGCATTTTCCACAGGGTTCTTTGAAGACCATTTATTTGACAATTTCTAGGGACCTATGATTTCCACGATGAGGAAAATGCAGACAGAATTGTGGAATCCAGTTAGTAAAGTGGAATTTACTGTATAAAGTGAAATGTCATGTAATTTTCCAGATTTTGGATGAGCAAATTAAGAGTAGGTCAGTTTACTTAAACATTTAGTTCAATCAAGAATTAAGATTTTGTAATTAATTACCCTCATGTCGTTCCAAACCCATAAGACCTCCGTTCCTCTTTGGACCACAAATTAAGATATTGTTGATGACATCAGAGAGCCATTTCACCCTCCATTGAAATCAATACAACTGAAGTGATCCCAGATCCAGAAACATAGCAAAAACATTAGTAAAGCAGTCCATGTGACATCAGTGTATCAAGAATACTTTTGCTGTGAGAATACTTTTTTGTGCAAATAAAACAGAAATAACATAATTTACTCTACTCCTGTGACTTGCATCTTCCACCATTTTAGAGTATCTTAACTTCCTGCATACGCAAGCTTTAACGTATTTGACGTAATCAGTCTTGTTTACATGTGGGTGAAAGCACATGTGCATAATCTGCGGCTGTTTATGCAGTAATATTCTCTAAAATGGCGGAAGATGCATGGTTGAGGAGAAGAATGGTTGAGTATTTGGTGTATCTTTTGCGCAAAAAAAGTATTGTTGTATCATCGCAAAACTGAAGTTGATCCACTGATGTCACATGGACTTTTTTGCCAGTGTTTTTACCACATTTCTGGACACGGGGTCATTTCAGCTGCATTGTTGTCTATGGAGGGACAGATGGTAGGGCTTATGTAGGGCTGCAGCTATCTAATATTTTAGTAATCGAGTATTCTACAGAAAATGTCATTGAATAATCGAGTAATCGGATAAAACGTTTTTGCTTAATTAAAGAGCAATATTAAATACGCAAGAGAAAATAAGAGAGGTCTCTCAAAATGAAGAACTAATTGGTTTACTTTTTTGGGGGGAAAAATCTACATTTTATTTATTGATGATATTTATCAAATGTTTAATATTATTAAAATATTAGGTAAAATATTATTATTATCATACAGTAAGTTAATGGCTGTGCATTTATAAACCCTATTCATTGCAATCAAACTAAAATGACCACACATGTTGTATTGAGCACATTAGACTTAGGGACAGGATTACAACAATTTATTCAACTTTCAGTATTCAAACTAAAGTATCAAGTATTCATCCAAGCCATGTTTTTTTTTTTATTACGTAGTATTATGTATGTTCAATCGTAAAAGCCATGCACAACTTGACATTAAAACTCATTCATTTGATAAGTAGCCATGGTATAAGCTGATAAATACCCCGGTATAGTGTAGCCGTGCGTTCAGATATGACGCTCACATCAGTCAGAATGGAGTCTGCCACTTTGCAGGGTGGCGAGAGCGAATTTTGATGCTCTCGCCGCCCTGCAAAGCGGCAGACTGCATTCTGACTGATGTGAGCGTCATATCTCATTGCCATAAAGTTAACCTTGGTTTCAACTCTCCTTGATGCTCTCGCCGTCCATGACGCGCCGCCAGCTTACATTTAAAATTAATTAATTCCAGCCACTTTGACACTCTCGCTGTCAGTGTTCCTTCCACATCTGTCGTGCAGTGTTGCACTGACTGTTGTGGTTTATCCCATCCATTTACCTGGTCTTGGGTGACAGTCCACCTCCGTCTCTAAATAGGACATTTTTGTAGTTTTCTCCTGTTCATTTGGTCTTTTTGTTCATCGCCATTGTTACGCAGCCCACACTAGTCCGCGTTCACAGATTTTTATCCACACATACTGAAGGGCAGATGATGCTCACAATGTTTTCAGCATCTGCCCTATCAATAAATGAGGACATAAATACAACGTTGTCATTTCATATACACACAAACAAATCCTTTTAGGGCAGCCTGTCAAAGTAAAAGTCAGGTTAAACTTGAAGAATTTGTAATTACTTTTGTGCAGTACTTTAATTAAATTAAAGCTTTATTTTTCCCAAAATTAAGTCCAGAAAAATAAAATGGGGCGAAAATATGGACATGGATAAACGTATTGCTCAGTCTTAAAGCATTCATTTCTTCTTAAGAAATCTTAGTGACCCCTAACCTTTGAATGGTTGAAGCAGTTTTAATAGGCGAGAAGAAAAACACTGTCACAGCTATATAATGAGGAAATTGTATTCATCTTGATTTTGTTCTTTTACTGGTTCTTTGCACTTCACTTGATGTCATCTTAACTGAGCCAGTCCTGATCTGATGTGTTCATGTTTCTTTACAGCTTTGCAGTGTGTGGACCATGTGAAGCCCTGTGTTAACAATGCTACCTGTGTGAACACCGCTAATAGAACAGACTACTGCAGGTAAGACACAAAGACTCCTACATTTAAACTCCACTTTTTGAGACTCATTGAGAACCAGAACAATCCAGCGGCGAGACTGTTTGCACAAGCTGGAATAAGCTGCGTTGCCTAACTTCATTTTTTCACCGTAATAATGAAATTAGGTCACTCTAAGTATTTAATATTGCCAAATCCGCTCTCCCGACAGAGTTGGAGCCCTCCTATGGTACACTGAGAAGTGCGGGTCGTAATGATTGCTGTTTCTTTGTGTTCATGTGCTTGCGGTGCATTTAAAACTGTCTGTGAGTGTAGGAAAAACTATGCAAAGCGGATTCAAAAAAGACCAGTAACAGTTGGAGTGGAAAAACGGTAAAATGCATCCAATTTTTGTGGTTGCAGAGTTTAAAATACACACACACAAACACACACACAAGTTTCCTTCACTCTTAAATGCTGGTTCCTTTACTGCTGTTGTTCCCTGAACGTTGCTTGTGGCAGCTTGTAATTGTGCTTTTTATGCTGTATGATTGAGGGTTACATTTATTGCTTTGCCCAAAATAAACACTTGCTAACAAACCTATCATGTTACATTTCTATGGGCTGTGAAACACAGAGGGACTGTTTTCCCATCATTGAATGAATCCTCTTCATACAGTCCACAGGCATGGTAACATATTTCACAAATTCCGCATGTCTTACCTTGACAATTTTTTGCACTTTGGGTTTGGGTTACAGTAAATACGTTCCTACCGTCGCATCTCCAGCCTGAACAACGTGTAAATAAAGAAATTGAAACCACATCTGATGGTAAAGCTCAGTCTTGCGGTAAATCAGGACAGGAATACACAGAAAGCTTACCTCAGCACCACATCGAAGACACAACTTTCAAAAATGATTTGAGACTTAAGTTCAATTCATAATAGGAATTTTTTGGCTTCTATGGAATGAAGTCATGTTTCCTAGCATCTGTAATTTGCAACCGGAAGTTGCAACCTTGTGAATTTTCACAACAAATATTGCCAGTAAGGCGGATGAGTCAGGCCTTTAGATAGACATAATAAAAACACTTGTCACACTTGTTCATAAAAATAATTCCCCACAATTTACTTAAGACAGACTGCTTTAGTGTTTCTAAAGAGTTAACAATGCCTTTTATTGCTCTCAAATCTTAATGGAGGTTACAGTTGTGTATTTTTGGAGTTTTATTCAAGTTTTATTTAGTTTACGTTTTATTATTTATTTTATTATTATATTTATTATATTATATTTAAATAAGTTATTTTAATATTCAATTTTGTATTGATTTGTGAAATCAATTGTGACATTACAGTCCAGATTATCAAACGAATTATCAATTTAACATACTGTACAATACATATTTATTTACAATATACAATATATTTCTTAAAATATTCGGACAATATTTAAAATATATCTCCATTTAATGCATTTACTGTAAAGCAGTTCTTACTCGTGATGTTTCTTTTTTATGGGTAAGGTGTTTGTGAAAGAGATAAGATGAAACAAGAAGCCTGTGTGGTATCAGTCGCGTTATCGTGATTTGTTACGCTAGAAAATTCCACAAAGTTTTTGTTAGATTCTGCCAGGGAAGTTCTGGCTTGAAAACCAGAATCTGACCTTCCCAGGCTGACAGGAATCAGGCACACCGGTCGCCGCCGGATCAGACAGCTTGAGACTCTCTACAGCTCAAATTCTTAAATGCTATGAAAGTTCATCTCGGCTTGACTTTGCTCGAGAATGCAGGCTTTCAGCAACGTGAAATGGCTGCCTGGGTGTGCGTGCAATCTCAAAATGGAACAGGCTGACACAAGGTACTCTCAGGAGTTACTAATACATTCTGTGTAGGTGAGGCGACACCCGAGAACCAAAGTCAACAAGGTGTTTTTCATTTTTTTCCCTCTGCCACTGAGAGCTCGGTACAGGAAGAGCAGTATGAAACAGTGTGACAGAGGTTGGCAGAGCAGGGTGTGTGTGTGTGTGTGTGTGTGTGTGTGAGTGGTCAGACCGGTGTGTCTGCAAGCCTCCAGCCAGGGTGTGAGAACCAAGCTGTGTGTCACCTGTGTGTCTGTTTTTGTGTGTTTTGTGTCCGCATGTGCAGTATGTCTGGTTTCATATGTGCCTGTGTGTGTGTCATTGCACTTGAAAGCTTATGTGTGGCGTAGAAGAGAGACACGTGAGGAAGCCAGCAGGATTTCCACTGCAGTGCCAGTTTCAGAGCATATTACTCGTAGAACAAAATCTTAAACCTGAATTACGGTAAAGCAGTGATGTAGATCAGTAAGTTTCTTCAGCTACTGTGAAGTTTACACAGTGATTTTTGTAACTGAAAGTCTGACACATATTGTTACTGTTCTAGAACTGGACACTAAAATCTTAATTTATCCTATTTAACAATAAAGAATTGTTTAAAATGTTTAATAGCTTGACTGGCTAGAAAGGCAGTGTTTTGTAGCGTCTTGCTTTATGAGCACTACATTTTTAAGCAGATTTCAAATATTTGTGTAGGTCGTTGGCAAGACACACATCTTTGGTCATTGCATCACATCTGTCTGTTTTCTTTCTTTTTTTTCATTCACATGTTTTATCTAACCAGTGGCAGACTGATGTTTTATTATTTGAGTCTTCATTGAATGTTTTACTTATTTATGGTGATATAGAGTATCACTGTTTTTGTATTTTATATTAAATATAGTCTTGGTGAGCATAATAGACTTTTTTATTAACCCCAATTTCTTTGAACAGTAATGCATTTGGCCTGATTTTGCAACTTGCAAATGGATCTGTGCTTATCTGAGCCAGAGGGAGTGAGTTAGCAGTAAAAGAATAGCTGGCTGTGTGTGTGTGTGTGTTTAGAGCAGAAGTGAGACTGTCTTGAATACCTGAGCTCACTACCTCTCTATGCCCAGAATCTTATTTTCCCTCTTTCACATCAAACAAGATCTCTTTGTCTTGGCCTGCGTGAGGGGTGCAAACTTATTAATTTTTTACCCCTCACTTCCTTCCCCCCTCCCTTATGTCATTCCTCCCCCCTCGGTCGGAAGAGAGAGTGGAGTCAGCTTGGCGTTTGTTTGATCTGACAGGTAGAATGTGCCTGCAGGGAGAGAAGAGAAGTACGGAGACGTCTTTTAGCGCTCAAGAGGGTGAAATCGGAGATGTGTCTGCCTCCTGGTGAGAGATAGAGGAGGCAGAGAGAGAGATTACCCTGTCAATACCTCTCTCTGTCAGTCATCTCTCTCTGTGTTCCTTTACAACCTTTTTTGGCTTCTTTTTTCTGTGTGACTTCATCTGTCTCTCTTTTTTTTTTTTTTTTTTTTAATCTTTGAGCCATATCATCCCTTCTCTTAACATGATGTATTGTTCTTTTTTTTATTTTACCCTCCTTTCATCCCTGTCCTTTTTTCACCTCTCTCTCTCTCCTGTCTCTCTGTGTGCCTACAGGCTGGGCTGATTCGTTTCAAAGTCACATTCAAAGTGTGATGGCCCCAGGAAGAGTGTCTGCCTACCAGAAACTCTAGTCATAAAAAAGAAACAGAAAAAGAAAGAGAGAGAGTGAAGGTGCTTGAGGAACATGTACCCAATTCTGTATATAGCACCCAAGCTAAAGTCAACAACTCAGCTGTGTGTGAAGAGTGGCAAGCAGAGGCAGTGATTTACTCAAACACCCCCACACACACGTTTACCTAGCTGACCTAAGTGAGGACATGCAGTAAATGCTTTTTCATTTGTGTGTGTGTACAATATCAGTATTTTTGTTTTTGTTGTTGAGTATGATTTTCTACTAATCCACAATTTAGAGAATTTGACATTATAGCTGTTTATTGTATTATTTCCCTACAAGTCGGATGTTAGACAAAACGTGTGCTTGCTGTAAGAAAGCCCAGCTGTTAGGGGTGCAACGGATCGCGGTTGATCCGTGATCCGTACGGATCACGACCCACGGTTCGGAACGCACGTGATCT
>JAUMHI010000046.1:6350737-6376797 GCA_032359435.1 Enteromius unitaeniatus
CGAAAATTTATCCGATCCGTGACTCAAAATCCGTGATATGATCCGAACCGTTAGTTTTGTGATCCGTTGCACCACTACCAGCTGTTGCCATCAAAGCTCCACAAGTATATAAGATTGTATTTTTGTACAAACAAAAATGTGAAGACCATTAAATAGCAATGTCAGAAAATGTTTAATTAATTCAGATTAGAGAAATTTAGCTGAACCTATTTAAATTATCTGGATTAAATATTTTAATATACTGACAAAAAATAATTTTTTTATTTGTTAATATTATATATAATTATAATGATGCTTATTTCCAATAATTAAATACATTTAAAGTAAAACAACAAAAAACATGTATGAATCATTTTAATGAATCTTTAAGAGGAACCTTATAAGGGAGATTTTGCCAGATTTATGTGCCATCTGGGAACAGTTTTGTCCCTTAAGTATAGCTGGTAAACTTATACACATAAACTTGTAGAGTACAATTATATTTCTTCATTTGGCAGGCATTTAGATCCAAAGCAACTTTACAGCATTACTTGTTTACTACTGGAGCTACATAAGCAGTTAAACCGTTTGTATATCGTTTAAACTCTCTGCCTAATACCAAATATCCACAGGAACTCACTTTATTAAGTTTGTCACACAGTCAACGTTACGTCGGTTTCTTTTACTTGTTTTTTTTTTTCAAATGCAGAGATTTCTACAAAGATAGTGATTATTAAGTCTGATTTCCCATGTCTGAGGCCTCACTATCTGTGTAAGTGTGAACGTGGGTACATGTTTGAACCACACTCTGGTATGAAACACTTTATTATGAGAGAAAGTTTCTCATCCCTGCCAAATAATCTAAGCGAACCACTGCTGCAGGCCAGAAGGGGCTGTCCCACGTCAAGCCGAACATGAGTCTATTGAAAACATTCTCACAAATTTCCACAAATGTTTCCTATCGCTAGAGGCCTCACACAATAGTGGGAAATGTGGCAACCAGGGCCTAAACCTACGACACACCGTGCTGACAAGTAGAGCTGAGTGACAGAAAGATGACATGATTATGAGAACAATGACACACACGCATAACTTGGGGTGTTAGCATTGCAGAGGTTTTAGGTTACCAAGCATTCAGGTTTTGGCTTTGATTTCTCTATGTCATACTGGGGTGGAGGGAGATCTGTAATGATTAAGAATTTGGGTTCCTGACAAAAATTTTTACCAGTTCAATCCGTAGCAGAGACCTTATCAGCTTTGTGTCCTTGAGAACGGTGCTTAACCCTACATTGCTCCAGGGGAGCCGGCCCTACAATTACAGCACCACAAGTCTCTTGAAATGAGAGCCCTCTGGTAAATGGCACGTAATTAACTAATTACTCTAAGAGTTAGCATTCCATTGCATGAGAGTCCTAAAAAGTAACGCATAGGAGTTTTCCAGTTGTGTATACCTGGTGTTTGCTGATATCAAAATAGGCAACTCTCTTTGGCATTCTCTCTCACCGAGCAAACCAATAAATAAGATTAAGGGTTGCTTTTGTAAATGTTTGGAGGTCAGACGCTAAAATCGGCATGATAAATGTTTCCATCTGTTAAGCTAATGATGGTTGGTCAGCTCTTTTTGGTAAAGCCATCATTGTGTACATGGGTGTGTTGTTGACCCCGTGACCTCTAGGGGATATATAAAGACCACCTTTCCTGTCATCTAGAACAAAGCCCACTGGATAATTGCAGATAATTATCTTTATTTGGGGAAAACCGGTGTGAAACATTTTTCTGTTGTAATACCCAAAACATCAGTTTTACATCAACTAACTTTTATACATTTTTTTTGTTTGTTTTGTTTTGCTGTATTATTTTTATTATACTAATTTGTAAATATTCGAATAATTTAGTTGCTTAAATAATTATTTACGTTTGAATAGAATTATTTATATATTCAGTTTTAATAAGCCCACTTAATTTATGTTCTTTTCCCATTGCAGCTATGGATTTGTTCAGCCAAGTTTTGTTAAGGCCAGATTTGTTCAGCGTGTGTTTTGGAGCTCAGACTTTACACTAGCACAATGAAGCTTTTCATCAAAGCACAGACGAAAATGGTACAGTAACCGAGTGAAGGGAAAAGAAAGAGACCATAGAAGAGAGCAGGAAAAGAAAGAGCGAGGGAGGAAGAGTATATTAAGGAGGAGTATATAAAGAGCAGAGAACCCTCCCTTGCTGTTTTCAGATCAGATTTATTGCACATATGCACTCATAGTCACGCTCAGTCTCACCACAGCACTTCTGTCTACTCCACCCTGCCCTCCTTTCTGTCCTCCTCTTTTCTTGTCAAAAAAAGGACAAAGGGAAACAACTTTTACTTGCTTTATACTTTTACTTGTTACTTTTCTTTCTTTGTTTCTTTCTTTCTTCCTTTCTCGTCCCTCTCTGTGGTTCAACCCTCCCTGTCTGCATTACTCTTTTCATTTTGTACCCCTCCCCCTGCCTTTGCTCTTTTTCCCTCTGTTTTTCCTGCGGTCGTTTGGCTTTTTAGCGAAAATTAGAGAAAGCCAAGGATGTAGAGAAGGGCCGCCTGCTTCTATAAATACGGCTGGCTCATTTCCGCAAGAAAGAAGAGAGCAAGGATGAAAAGGATCCTTTTTAGTTACCTTTTGTGTGCGATGCAAAAATGCTCAAGTTTGCCTGCAATTGGTGAAGCCCACTCGACCCTCGGCTGGTTAAAGTTAAATAATCTCAGTACTGTGGGGGTGGGGAACAAACTCTAAGGTGACGTTTTTTGCTCGAGGAAGTGAGTAGGTTGAAATCAAAATCTTGATGAGGTGGCTTGTAAAAATATGAACTAAAAAGAGTTTTTCCCCCACCCAATCACCCCAGACCCCATGGATGGGACTTGAAGAGGTCAGTGAGCCAGAGAGAGAGGGGCGCTAATATGAACCATCTGTAGAAATCTGACACCTCAGGAGAAAGAGTGAGAACGAGGGGGAGACGGAGGAAGGCAGAGAGAAAAATGCATGAAGGATAACAAAGAAACCTATAGATGAGTTTAGCTGCTGGAGTCATTATTTTGTCGAGGTTTGGTTTTTAGATTTGCAGGCTGTGAATGTTTGTTTATATAAATCACAAAGACGGTCAAAAATGAAGTCACAAAAGTGGAAAAAAGCCAACGCTGTAATACCTGCAGCCCTTGGATGGTGATAGTGGTCTGAAAGGGCTTTTCCCTTGTGAAATCAAAGTAGAGATAAGCAAAAATCCCTCCTTGTCTTCGAATAGTATAATGTGACACAACTGTCTGAAAGAGGCCTGTTCCCCTGAGTCCAGGCTGTTTGCTTGCGCCGGGTTTAAGTGTGTTTGTTGTTGTTTGAGTGTCAGCACTGCTGTGATCTCGTGACCAGAAGGTCGCTGTGGGTGTATTCTTACCCAAAGCACAAACTCGCACACACACACAGCTGGAAAAGAGAGCCAAATGACGGTTGTGCAGTGTGACCAGATGCAGGATGCAAGCTTATGCACTTTATTTTATGTTGGAGAATGCAGGGTTACAAATACACAGAATGGGGAGGGTGGAACAAAATGCATGAATGATAACAAATAGAATCCTCTGTAGATGAATGTTGGAAGTAAAATAATTTATTTTCATGTAATTAAAATCGTTTTGATAAATACAGTAAGATTAAACGGTTATGACCTGCACATTTTCTCATATCATCCACCGTTATTTAATTTTGGGCCGTGTGTGGTCCGTATTGACTGATCTTGAGCCAAGATTTCTGCTGCAACAGTTTGCACGTGTGTGTTCTGTGTATAATCTTAAGAGACACACTTTGGGAAAGGGGTTGTTTGGAATCTCAAGTAGGTGTGTATGCAGTCATACGGGCACGGCTACACACACACACACAAACATTGTCAAGGGGCTTTTTTATCCCTCATCTATGTTACCTGACCGTCCTCTGGGAGGCCACCACCTGCATTGGGAGCAGGTTGTAGTGTGTTGCACACAGGGACACTTCACATGGCACTGAAACTAAGTTGATTTAATGATAAGAATATTATTTACTTTCTTTCATTATTCTTTCTCATTCAAACACTTTTTGGTAAGTCTATATCTATGACTTCAGTGAACCATGTAAGTTAAACATTAGCAAAAACTAAAAAGGTCAGAGAGGGGGATGGTGGGGGTTGCATGGATAGAGAGAACAAGACAGAAGGACAGACGGGCTTTTTCCCTCAATCTTATTTTGCAATCATGTAATTTCCTCTTTGTGAGCACTGGTCATGTGCTGAAATCTCTGGAGAGCTGCAGTGAGGAGGTGGAGGAGATATGCTCCCACTGTCTCATGACTAATCATTGTACACTGTCACACTGGTGTGTATGGTTTAACATCTATTTTTGACCTTATTCTGTCCTTGTTGCATCACATCCTATGTGGCTTCTCAAGAGCTTTAAAAGAAAACAGCATTTGAAAGTATGGATATATTTTGATATTTTTCTCTCTTTTTGTCTATATTATATTTATTATATTATGTTATATTTTTTGTCTATATATATTCTATATATATAAATATCTATACAGTGGGGCAAAAAAATATTTAGTCAGCCACCAATTGTCCAAGTTCACCCACTTTAAAAGATGAGAGATGCCTGTAATTTTCATCATAGCTATACCTCAACTATGTATATATACCGTATATATAACTATATACCGACAAAATAAGAAAAATAAAATCCAGAAAATCACATTGTAGGATTTTGAATGAATTAATTGGTAAATTCCTCTGTAAAATAAGTATTTGGTCACCTACAAACAAGCAAGATATCTGGCTCTTACAGACCTGTAACTTCTCCTTTAAGAGGCTCCTCTGTCCTCCACTTGTTACATGTATTAATGGCGTCTGTTTGAACCCATTATCAGTATAAAAGACACCTGTCCACAATCTCAAACAGTCACACTCCAAACTGGCCAAGACCAAAGAGCTGTCAAAGGACACCAGAAACAAAATTGTAGACCTGCACCAGGCTGGGAAGACTGAATCTGCAATAGGTAAGCAGCTTGGTGTGAAGAAATCAACTGTGGGAGCAATTATTAGAAAATGGAAGACATACAAGACCACTGATAATCTCCCTTGATTTGGGAATGCATGCAAGATCTCACCCCAAGGGATTAAAATGATCACAAAAATCCCACGGGGGGACCTAGTGAGTGACCTGCAGAGAGCTGGGACCAAAGTAACAAAGGCTACCATCAGTAACACACTGCGTCACCAGGGACTCAAATCCTGCAGTGCCAGACGTGTCCCCCTGCTGAAGCCAGTACATGTCCAGGCTCATCTGAAGTTTGCTAGAGAGCATTTTGATGATCCAGAAGAGGATTTGGGAGAATGTCAGATGGTCAGATGAAACCAAAATAGGACTTTTTGGTTAAAAACTCAACTTGTCATGTTTGGAGGAGAAAGAATACTGAGTTACATCCAAACATCCATTTATTTGTGCAGGTCGTGTCTGGTGTGAACATAGCATTACAGAAAATGTTTGACCTCTGTCAATGCCAACAAAGGGTATATAACAAAGTATTGAGATAAAATACTGTACAATGTGTACAATTCAATGTGATTTTCTGGATTTTTTTTCTCATTTTGTCTCTTGTAGTTGAGATACCTATATATTCAGTTAATGTGTTTTAATGCAGTTAGTGCACTGGCCCTGGCTAGATGATGAGGCATGGTTCTTGAGCAAGATTTTTACACCATACATATGTATGTGATAAAATACTGTTTCCTGTTATGTTGCATGACTCCTCTCAAGACATGAATTTGACCTGAAACGATTCTCTTTTCAGACCCTGAATAATACTGTGACATTTCTGTGTTTTAGGTGTGCCCCTGGTTTCTTAGGCGAGTACTGTCAGCACAAGGATCCATGCTACGTGGGTTATTGTCTGAACGGCGGAAAATGCACTGTGAGTGTGGCCGGAGTACCTGGGAGCCCCAGCTGTGAGTGTCCTCTGGGTTTCACAGGCCAGCGCTGCGAGATCCAGAAAAACTCTACATGCTTCCCCAACAACCCTTGCACCAATGGTGGAAAGTGCTCACTCCTCCCTAACGACCAGTACAAATGCCAGTGTGCTCGTGGATGGACAGGTCAGCTCTCTCTCTCACTTCCCTTCCCTGTTTGCCACTTTCACTTTTTCGAAAGAATACTCTTATTTTAGTGAGGTATCAAAATCAAAATTTGACAGTTGTGGTATTGTTCTTGTTCTATGGTCGACATTTTCTCCTCAGGTCAGCATTGTGAGCAAGAGGACACATGTCTGTCCAGCCCGTGTGCCAATGGAGGTATCTGCCATGCTCTGCCCAATCGTGAATTCTCTTGTACCTGTCCTCCTGGTTACCATGGCCCCAGTTGTCTCAATGACACAGATGAGTGTGCCATCTCCCCGTCTTTGTGCAAGAATGGAGGCACATGTCTAAATACCCCAGGCTCATATCGATGTAACTGCCAACCCAACTTTACCGGCCTCCAATGCGAGACTGTTTATGTGCCCTGCTTTCCATCTCCTTGCCTCAACGGTGGAACCTGCCGGCCGATGACAGACACAACTTACATATGCCATTGCCTGCCAGGTTAGTTCCCTAGGAGTGGAAATAAAATCTATTTTTATCTTAGCAAAAAAAAAAGGGACAAAAAAACCTATGTTTGTTCAAATGCAACTGAAACACATTAGTCTGACATGCCACAGCTCACCCAATGATTATGTCAGCAACCACTTGGACCTGAGCCAGACAGACCAATGTCTGATGAGATTTACCACAGTACAAGTAGGAGTGGGTGATAAACCGGTTAAAACAACTAACTGATTTTCATTACTGTTGCAGAAATGCTAAATGTCACTGCATAGAAAATGGGTGTTCCAGTCATTTCACATGTACAAAGAAAATGTAGTAGAACCTGACAAGACACTTTTGGCTTGTAACGGTTGGATGTAGATACAGTCAAGATTTTTAGTGACTGTTTATTTTTATCAACCGTAATTTGAGGGAATATTGTGATATAAATATACTACCAAATATAATAGATGGCTTTATTTAATCTCAGTCTGAACAAAATGTCATGCTTTTCATTGAGTAAGTTGCTGGTTTTATCTGGATTTGTTTGAGACTAAAAGACACAGAGACTTATCAGTGTAGCATTTACAGAGTGCCGTACTGGCAAAAACACAGCAACAGGCCAAAACTCCTCTCTCACCTCAGGCAGCGAATACGAGCCGTGAGAAATGTCTGTTCGTGCTTTAAAGTTGAGTAATTACGTTTAATAATGCCAAAGAGAGACAGAGCACCTTTGTGTTACCAATACCTGGGATTGAGATTGAAATTTTCTCTCTGATTTTCCTGTAATCAGGTTTTAATGGAACAAACTGTGAGAAGAACATTGATGATTGCCCAAATCACCGCTGTCAGAACGCAGCCACATGCATGGATGGAGTGAACACTTACAACTGCCAGTGTCCACCTGAATGGACTGGTATGAAAACATTTATATACTCTGTGTGTGTGTGTGTGTTTGCTCCTTTTTCCCTTTTCTGCTAGTGGAGATGACTCACAGATACTAATTCAAGAACAAATCATTTTAGGAACTTGTTATTTTTAATGATTCAGATAAATAATTTCAAAGCTTCTCAGTGCTAGAAACTTTCTTCAAACCTATTTTCAATTTTCTTTTTGAAATTGTGACCCATTTGTTTGCAGGTCAGTTTTGTACTGATGACGTGGATGAATGCAGACTGCAGCCTAACGCCTGTCAGAATGGAGGCACGTGCAGTAACACACGCAACGGCTACAACTGTGTATGTGTGAATGGCTGGAGCGGCCCTGACTGCTCTGAAAACATTGATGACTGCGCAGCTGAGCCCTGCACTGCCGGCTCCACTTGCATCGACCGCGTGGCTTCCTTCGTTTGCAGCTGTCCTCCTGGCAAGACTGGTCAGTAAAAAAAACTTGAATGGCCCAAAAATTACTCTTGGACTTTTGTTTACTTTACATGACTCTTACACCAATGATCAACAACATACACAAAAGGTTTTTACAGTGAAAAAAATGCATGTTTAAAACAAGAATTTTTCATACTACAATATAAAACCATCTCAAATCAATTGTGGTAATCAAAGCGAATGTTCCTGTGTTCAAGGTTTGCTGTGTCACATTGATGATGCCTGCACCAGTAACCCATGCAAGATGGGAGCTCAATGTGACACAAACCCTGTCAATGGCAAGTTCAACTGTAACTGCCCCTCAGGGTACAAGGGAACCACATGTGCCGAGGATATCGACGAGTGTGTCATCGGTGAGACAGTTTGCAGGACATTTCTGTGACTGTATTTATCTATATGTCTTTGTGTTTATATTCATCTTTTCCTGCACACACATTACAGTGTTTTATGCATTTCATATCTTGCCAAAAACCTTTTAACCGTCTTTTTTGACACCTCAGGGCCAAACCCATGTGAGCACGGTGGTACTTGTAAGAACACAAAGGGCTCGTTCAGCTGTAGCTGCGCTCAGGGTTACACCGGTCCACGCTGTGAGCAGGACATCAATGAATGTGGCTCCAACCCTTGCCAAAATGACGCCACCTGTTTGGACCAGATAGGAGACTACACCTGCATCTGTATGCCAGGTACTTACACACTCACAAACACTGTAATCAGGTGCATGGTTTTGGCTCCATGTCCTTATATTCATCTAGTGACTATGTATGTGTATGTTTTTAACCATAGGCTTTGAGGGATTGCACTGTGAGATTGAGACTGATGAGTGTCTCAGTTCGCCTTGTCTCAATAATGGTAGATGTTTAGACCAGGTCAGCCGGTTTGTCTGCGAGTGTCCTCAAGGTGGGTACAATCACTGGTGCAGTAAAGTTATTTTGACTTGAATAGTCTGCTTTTTCTATCACAGTATTTGAAGGCCCCCGTATAATAGATGTATGGAATCCTCTGGTAATTCTGCTGTAATTATGACACAGCTGCCTGTTTTTTTTGTTTTTTTTCTTTTCTTTTTATTATTAACAGAAACTATATACTGTCGATATAGCTAATTAGTCATGACTCACTTTGTTATTCCACGTTTCAAGAACTGCATGTTCTTCAATAAAAATAATAGCTATTGAGGATAAAAAAGAATAAAAGGAACAATATGATTTTAGATTATGCCGTAATTGCATGTTCGTTTTTAGCTGATCAGATGATGTGATAATCATTTTTATTATTTTAATATATATTTTGTGAAAGACGGGTATATATAGGCTATTTAAAAATGCTATTTCTTCCTATGATGGCAAAGTTTCAACAATTTTTACTGTTGTTTTTTTTTTTTTTTTAATCAAATAAATGCAGCCTTGGTGAACACAAGTGTGCACATTCTTTCAGAAGCATTACAAATATTACCATTTCCAACCATTTGATTGATTGAGTACGTATTACTATAATTATAACTATTTGTAATAATAATAAAATAAAATAAAAGGTCCTCAAATGGGTGGATGAGAACACCTGACTATACTGGTAATGCACACTATTTTTAGCCAAATTTTTAAAAGCTATAAACAAAATGTCGACCTAATTTTGGGAACTGAAGGAATAAGTTTTTGCGGCTAAAAAATAACATTCTAAAGGGGACATTCTTGTATAAATTACAGCAGTACATTATGGATGTCATGAACAATTACCAGTTTAGTAAATCATAAAATCAATAATAACAGTAAAATTAACCTGTTACTTGGTGATCTTAATTGGATCACAAGTGCATTTGCTTTAAATTTCAACTTTTCTCAAATTTGTTAAAGCCATCAGTTACTCACACCATCAAATATCACCAAATATCACTTAAAATGAACAACATGCTGTCATTTTATTGTTGCAAATACAACCATTAATATGTGCTGGTTTAGATACTGTTCATTGTCATGATACTGAATCTGTGTGTTCTGACCACAGGTTTCACTGGGGAAATGTGCCAAGTTGACATTGATGAATGTGCCAGCACGCCGTGCCATAACGGGGCCAAGTGTCTCGACCGTCCTAACGGCTATGAGTGTGAATGTGCTGAAGGTAACTTTAAAAAATCTCTTACCACTCACTTCAACCAAAAACAGTGATAGATAAAAGGACTAATAAAATCAACTTCTGCACAATTAAAATATATACAATGTTTTGCATTGTAAACTAGTTGGCTAAGTTCTCAGACTGACCTTATTGTACTAATCCCATGTTTTATATATGGTCTCTGTAGGTTTCACAGGGACATTGTGCACAGACAACATTAACGACTGTGAACCCGAACCCTGTCACCATGGCGATTGTATAGACGGAATTGTTACCTTTACATGCAAGTGTCACCCAGGTTACACGGGCCCCATCTGCAGCGTGCAGATAGATGAGTGCCAGAGTAACCCCTGTCAAAACAGAGGACGCTGTGTTGACCGGGTCGACAAGTACCAGTGCAACTGCCAGACAGGCACTTCAGGTGAGTCTCACACTTGATCTTCACATCTCAAAGGATCTTTAAAAGGCCATATACTACACCTTTATAGCATTTAAAGAAGTCTAATCATGATATCAGTAAATGTTGTTGCAGCAAAATACTCCTAATATAGTAAATTATGACTATTATCCTCAATTTAGAATTAGACTGATATTTGTGACTAAAATTTAGATGTGTGCATGATTTTTATTTATATATTTTTTTATGTCTACACTGTACATCTAATTATCTTTTATTCGAAAAGAGTTCGAATCCTGTTTTTCTCAGTTACACTTCCAACAAACAAAGCAAAGCTTGCTACACTCCCCTGCTGGACACTTCCTCTTACTACACTCACAAACACACAAATAATCTATCATTGCTCTGACTTCTTTAGAGACTTTTCAAAGGCTCCTGTATAAATTAGATCAGCTTTATTTCACCTGTCTGTCTTTGTTATAGGTGTGAACTGTGAGATTAACCATGATGACTGTGCCAGCAATCCCTGCCAGCACGGGACCTGTGAGGATGGAATTAATGAGTACAAATGTTTGTGCAAACCTGGATACACAGGTTTGTTAATGCACATACATAAATACACTCATGCAGATGTGCTTCATTACTAAATCATTATCAGAACTAAGTTGTTTGTAATTAGTTAAATATATGGTCTTTTTTTTTTAACCATACTTTCTTTCTTCTCAGGGGAGCGATGCAACGTGGAGATAGATGAGTGCAGTTCGAACCCATGTCTGAGTGGAGGGACTTGTGTGGACAAAGTGAATGGGTTTCAGTGTTTGTGTCCAGTTGGGACTCATGGTCCTCTGTGTCACTCAGGTGCAGACTACTGCAGCCCCATGCCCTGCCTTCATGGAGTGTGTATTGAGCAGCAGGGCGGGTAGGAACAGCTTTTGTCTTTCTGTCAAAGTGGCTGATACTGATTATTAGTAGAACTTCCATTTCCTGTTATAATGAGCATAATTTTTTCATGTCTCCTGTCTGTGTAGGTATGTTTGCTCATGTACGCCAGGCTGGGAGGGTAAGAACTGTGAGAGAGAGAAGAACGAGTGTCAGTCTAACCCGTGCTGGAACACTGGCACCTGTAAAGACCATCTCAATGGCTACACCTGCATGTGTGTCAGTGGATTTGCAGGTAGATGCGTGTAATCAATTAGCCTTTCTAAACAAAGTAATAATGATGTTCAACTCCATTTCCAACTCGCTGACTTGCCCTTTTTTCTCTTTCAGGTTTGAACTGTGAGATAAATATTAATGAATGCGAGTCAAACCCTTGTATGAATCAGGGAACCTGTATGGATGGAGTCAACCGCTACGCCTGCTATTGCGCTCTGCCTTACACAGGTGACACATATTTACAGTGATTTTATTTACAGAATCAGCACTTTTTTAAAAATTCAATAAAATATTGTAGTCTGGACACCTAATAATAAGATCATAATTGTTTACACTACTGTTCTAAAATTTGGGGTTGTATGGTATTTTCATATTTTTGAAAGACAGTAAAAACTATTTTATTGTAATTCCTTTTTTAGTTTTAATATATTTTACAATTAAATGTATTCCTATGATGCCAAAGCTGTATTTGCAGCAGCCGTTACTCTAGAATTCAGTGTCATATGATCCTTCAAAAAATACAATTTTAGTGTTAAAAACAGAAGTGCTGCTAATTATTCTTAATATGTTAATATGCTAATTATTCTTAAAAATATTCTTAATAAAATAATGTTAATCGGTATGAATAATATTATAATTATTAAAATATCTTTAAAGAAATACATTTATTTAAAAAAAACTAATTTATCCACAACTGTACTTCTCTGTTCCCAGGGAGACACTGTGAGGATAAGTTAGTCCCTTGTGATTCTCAGCCCTGTCAAAGACGAGGTGTTTGTCAACCATCCTTGGATTACACCAGCTATACCTGCATGTGCCACAGCGGATGGGAAGGTACGTGCTTTGAGTTTCTGTTTGGGGGTGTTTTTATTCCTTAAAAGTGTATCTGATGTTAAGACAACCATATCAATGATTTGATATGTATGTGTAGGAGCCCAGTGCACAGAGGATGTAGATGAGTGCAAGAAAAACCCGTGTCAGAATGGAGGTCGTTGTTGGAACACAGTGGGCAGCTACCGATGCGAGTGTCTGCCTGGATACAGTGGGGTCAACTGCCAGACAAACATCGATGACTGCAGCTCCAGTATGTGTCATTGCTACACAGATTTATTCACATGTCGTGGATAAATGACAGACAGTAAACACATCATTATGTTAACCTCTTCTGTGTAGCCTAGTGGTCAGAAATTAACTAAAATATCAAACAAAATAAGTTACCTTTATATCAAAAATATAAAAAATCACCAAATACTTTGCTCAATATATTTAACTTTTGACAGCTCTAAAAATTCACATCAACTCGTTTGTGGCCCACTAGGGGTATTTGGATACCAGCTTGAAAAACCCTATTATTTTAATTTTTGCACTCTTCCCCAGATCCATGCCGGAATGGAGGTACGTGTGTTGATAAAGTGGGCCGGTTCCTGTGCGAGTGCAGACCTGGTTTCTATCGTGACCGCTGTGAGGAGGAAGTAGACGAGTGCGTTAGCAATCCCTGCTTGAATGGAGGTCGCTGCACTGATTACGTGAACAGCTACACGTGCCAGTGCCCACCTGGCTATGACGGCATCAACTGTGAACGTGATATTCCAGACTGCACTGAGACGTATGATTTCCATATCAATTTTCCATATATTTATTTTTTTTATTGTATCATATACATATAAATGTGTATTCATTCTCTCTCTCTCTTTTACTCCACAGCTCTTGTCTCAACAATGGAACATGTGTGGATGGAATCAACCGTTTCACCTGCCGCTGTCGCCATGGCTTTTCGGGTCAATTCTGCCAGTATGAACTGAATGAGTGTGAATCTCATCCCTGTAAAAATGGTGGCACCTGCGTAGATGGTCTGGGGACTTTCCACTGCAAATGCCCACTGATGTTTACTGGAAAAACCTGTGAGGTAAAAACGATCAATTCCGTTTTAAATTGCAAACCCACACATTCTGATGTTGCTCAGTGATTAGATGTCGATTTAAGCCTACATTTTGGACTGACTAATTAACTGCCATTAATATTCTTTCAACTTGGCAAATACTGTATACACAGATAATCAGCTGGAGTAATAAAACTATTTAATTTTTTTTAACTTTGGTTGTCTGAATTTTGGTTGGTGAATGTTCAATGATTAATTTCTCTGACTGTTTCATTCTGCAGTTAATTGTGAACTTGTGCAATAAGATTACGTGTAAGAATGGAGGCAAATGCAGCCAGAATGAGATGGGTTGGAGATGCAACTGTCCGCATGGCTCGACAGGCCTGTACTGTGACATCCCTAATGTGTCTTGCCAGAAAGTTGCCGAAAACAAGAGTGAGAGATTACACATTAATTTCACTGTAACTGTTTTGAAATGCAGTAAAATTTAATGAAGATTAAGCTGTAGGTTTGATTGAATTCTTAATGTAAATTCTGATATGCTCCAGATGTGACAGTGGACATGGTGTGTGAGCATGCAGGGCAGTGTGTGGACAAAGACAACGCACACTATTGTCTGTGTCAGGGAGGTTACGAGGGCAATTACTGTGAGGTGGAGATGGATGAATGTCTTTCCAAACCCTGTAGAAATGGAGGGACTTGTGTGGACTACCAGGGCGGTTATGACTGCAAGGTAAAACCTAGTAACATTTATATACACTGTTCAAACTTTTGAGGTAAAGACAGTGCCATTATTTAGACATTTGTCTTTTGTGCTACAAGTTCTTTTAAACGTTGATTCAAAGAATCATGGACAAAAATATTAAGCAGCACAACTGTTTTCCATATTAATAAAATTATTAGTAAGAAATGTTTCTTGAAATCAATTTATCTTCAGTTATCTAAACCTCTCATTCTCTATTAGTGCAAAGCAGGTTATCAGGGCGTGAACTGTGAATATGATGTTGACGAGTGTCACTCAAGTCCCTGTCGAAATGGAGGTACCTGTTTTGATATGATCAACCACTTCTACTGTGCATGTCCTCCCGGCACCAAAGGTATGACTGATTCTTAATGCAGTATGTTTAATGCTCAGATGTCACACTGCTATATTAATGGCCCTTACCACTTTTTTGTTGTGCAGGTTTGCAGTGTGAGGTGGACGTGAATGAATGCGCCCCAGAGTTCGGCACTCGCTGCAAGAATGGCGGCCAGTGTGTGGATGGTGTGGGGCGGTACACTTGCTCCTGCCCTCCTGGTTTCACTGGAGAGCATTGTGAAGGAGATGTGAACGAGTGTCTTTCTAAACCTTGCCATCCATCCGGCACTATTGACTGTGTGTCGCTCATTAATAACTATCAGTGCCGCTGTCGCCTCGGTTATACTGGTGAGGTTTTGTTTTAGTATCGTAGATGATCATACTAGCTGTTTTAAAGTGGTTCAAATGAACTATTTTCTTATGCACTTTTGTGCTCTCCACACCCCACCTCATACCCGTAGGGCCACATTGTGAGTTAATGGTGGATCTGTGCCAATCCAATCCATGCCACAACAACGGCAGATGTACCATGAACACAAGTTCATTACATGGATACACCTGTACCTGCCAACCTGTAAGTGCAGAATTAGCGTTTATATATGTATTTAGTTTTTATACAATCAGTATGTGTATACAATCAAAAGGTTGGGTTTTTTTGTAAAGGTTTTTAAGTCTCTTTGATCAAACGTACAGTAAAATTAACATTTACCAAAGTTATTGCAATATTTTTCACATTCTTGTGAATGCAGATCAGAATTTTCAGTGCCACAATATCCTTGAGAATCATTCTAAAATGCTGATTTGATCACTACCACTTGAAACTATTATGCTGCTTAATTAGAAAGATTCTTTGATTAATGGAAAATAAAAAAAACAGCATTTATCTTTGAAATGGAAATCTTACTGACCCCAAACTTTTGACTGGTATTGTGTATGTGTGCATGCGCAAGCAATTAAACTTTTGACTGTACTGTGTAGCATTCCCTATTTTGGTAAATGCTTAAAGCCTTTTTCGAAAATTCACTAACTGCTCTCCTAGAGGAGGAGGGTATTTTAATGACTAATATATCTCTTGCTGTGCTTTCCAACATTTCTTTTACTACCTTTAATGGCCGCGTTAACTTGATTCTGTTTTGCTTTAAGTGAAAATGTTTCCTTTTCTCAAGGCTGCTTGTTTCTCTCTCATTCTCATGCTTGCACTAAAGACTGAAGCTGCATAAATCAGGTATGAAGTGAAAAGTCTGATTCCCTCTTAACTCGTCTTTTACTCTTCTTTCACTCACTGCTTCTGTCTTACTAGCCCCCAGTCATTTCGTTGTAAGGTAACCCCATGATTTGCTGTATTTGTGGGGTCTAACAGCCTCTGTGTGGCTCTTTCAGGGTTACACTGGCTTCGCCTGTGGTACTTTTGAGATCTTCTCTTGTGCCAGTTTGCGCTGTCAAAATGGTGGACAGTGCATGGAGAAAAACGGTCACCCGCAGTGCATCTGCCCAGTGGGTTTTACCGGACCGCACTGCGAGAGCATTACAAACCCCTGCTTGTGTCAGAACGGTGGCATATGTAGGGTGGATGATTCTAACAAGTTCAGCTGCCAGTGTCAACCCGGCTTCAGTGGGCCGACCTGTCAAACATCTAAACCTTTCTGCCCATATTTGGAGTGCGAAAAGCGGGCAGGTGACAAAGTGTGTGACCCACAATGTCGGATCCCAGAATGTGAGTGGGATAAAGGTGACTGTACGTTGCACTGGAACAAGCCCTGGAAGAACTGCACAGCCTCCGTACCCTGCTGGGATTTATTCCATAATGGCCGCTGTGACCCCGAGTGCGACAATGCAGGCTGCCTCTTCGACAGCTTTGAATGCCAGAAAGGTTCATCGACGGGCTCAAGCACTTGCAAGTATGTGTGACAGTGTTTTTTTTTCACACTGTAGAGGATTACTGGGATGTACTTTTTTGATAAGTTAACTTTGACAGATAATGCTTGAAAACATTTCAATGTAGATATTAGTTTTTACAGTTTTTTTTTGTCTTGACAAAAACACACCCCAAATATATATTTACATTATATTTAAATTTTATATGTAATTTTTATATGTAGTAATGATTATTTACTAACTTAATTTCTCCTTAGGTATGACAGATACTGTGCAGATCATTACGCCAATGGTCATTGTAACCAGGGCTGCAACACAGAAGCATGTGGCTGGGATGGTCTGGACTGTGCCACAGACACTCCTCCCAAGCTGGCTGATGGTACACTGGTGATAGTCGTGCTGCTGCAGCCCGAGGAGCTTTTGGGTGACCTTAAGGGTTTCCTGCGCTCTTTGGGGACAATCCTGCACACCAACCTGAGACTTAAGATGGATAAGCATAAGAGACCTATGGTGTACCCGTACTATAAAAACGAGGAAGATGAAATGCCAAGCAATATTGCTACTATTAAGCAACGTGGAAAACGAGAGCTGGAGAGGGAGGTTATTGGGTACGTTTGTCACCCAGAAACGAACATTTTGTTGCTTACCTTTATGTTGTGTTTGTGTAAATTAACATGGTTTTGGATGTCTTCTTGGTTTAGATCGCGGGTTTTCCTGGAGATTGACAATCGACAGTGTTCTCAGCACTCAGCCGAATGCATCTCCAGTTCAGACCAGGCTGCATCCTTCATAGCTGCCGAGTACCTGAAATCACAGCTACCCTACCCAGTCTACTCTGTGGACAGTAAGTGAACTTGTAAAAGAGGGTTCTATCAAAAAGGAATTGTGGTTTTCACTGTGTTGTTCTCTCTTTATAAACTTTGTTAACCATCCTCTCCCACCTCAGGCATCAATGTTGGTGAACCAATGCCTCCTCTTCTGTACCTTGTTGCCGTGGCTGCAGCTATCATCTTGCTGATTTTGGTGCTGGGTGTGTTGGCCGCCAAGCGTAAACGCAAGCACGGGACTTTATGGCTTCCTGATGGATTTCTGGCAAAGAAAGACAGCAAGCGGAGGGAGCCAGTGGGACAGGATGATTTTGGCATGAAGTAAGTGTGTGCCTGAACTCCACAATTATCTCAGGATATTAGCTGCGTTCATGTTGCCATGAGAAGTTCCTGATTAATAAGTAGGAATGATGTGACTCTGTGCTTTCTACTGGTATTGTAAATATTATCTATATTAAACTGCTTAAACTTCATACACATTATTTCAAATAATTTTATTATCAAATAATGTTTTTTAGCATCATGTGAAAAAATAAATACAGAGTATTATTAAAAACAACAGCCTGAATCTTTTCACACGTTCCTGTAAATCTGTTGATTTCAGGTAGCATCTTAACTCAACCCTTTTTCTCTATCCTCCACTTTTTTTCAGGAGCGTGCAGAAACCACAGGATGGAGGGTTGATGGATGGCAGTTCTACCCATCATTGGTCAGAGGAGGATCATCTATCTAAAAAACCTAGGGTAAGAGATGGTACCTCCATAGCCCTGAAGATGACAGTATCAGATGCCTTTGTTTAGAATCAATCTGAATGGACACCTCCAACTTCACAGATGGAGGATAAGCCATTGCTTCCTGTTGGAGTGGATGGAGGAGTGGACAGGAGAGAGTGGACCCTGCAGCATCACAAAGCAGCGGATATCACACTCACTCCCCCTCAAGCGGATATAGACATGGACAGCCTGGATGTTAATGTCAAAGGACCAGGTTAACAGTCTAAGATTCTTTCTTATTCATAATCTGAGGAAAAAAGGTTTTCCTTTTTAAAAGTTTGAACTTATTTTGCATTCTCTTTCATCCTCATAGATGGTTTCACTCCTCTCATGCTGGCATCTCTACGAAATGGCAGCAGCCCTGATTGTGGCAGCATGCTGGGAGATGAAGAGGAGGAAAGTGGCGCTGACGAGCCTGGCACAAATGTCATAACTGACTTAATTGGCCAGGGTGCGTCGCTCAATGCCCAGACAGATCGCACCGGAGAGACTGCCCTTCACCTTGCTGCACGATACGCCCGAGCCGATGCCGCCAAGAGACTTTTGGATGCTGGTGCTGATGCCAATGCTCATGATAACATGGGCCGCACCCCTCTCCATGCAGCCGTGTCGGCAGATGCTCAAGGAGTCTTTCAGGTGAGGGAATGTGCTTATACTCATATACCTGCTAAGCCTAACCTTATCATGAATTAAAATTTTCCCAGAGTCATGGAAATTATCAATGAATTTTTAAACTTGAGACAACTATGCCTTGAAACCTCAAGAAAAATTATTCAATAAATCATGCTAATATCTATAGTAACCAATATTATAATTGAGTTATACAACAGCTCTTTAAAAAATTGCAAAAAAGCAAACAAACAATAATGATTAGCTAAAAATGCTCAAACATCCGAACATCGTTCCAAACCTTTGGTCATCTTCGCAACACAAATTAAGATATTTTTGATGATGTCAGAGAGCCATCTTTCCCTTCCATAGACAGCAATACAACTGAAATGATCCCATCTTCAGAATCGTAGTAAAGACATCAGTAAAACGGCCCTTGTGACATCAGTGGATCAATTTCAGTTTTGCGACGCTACGAGAATACTTTTTTGTGCACGAAAACAAAAATAATATTTACTGTACCATTCTCCTCCTTCGACTTGCATCTTCCGCCATTTTCAACGCAGTGCATACACAAGCTTTAACTTATTTGATGTAATCAGCCTAGTTTTCATCCGAGGGAAAGCTTGCACATGTACGTAATCTGCACTTGTTTACGCCTAGGGGATACTCTCTAAAATGGCGGAAAACATAAGTCACTGGAGAAGAATGATTAAGCAAATTGTTATTTTTGTTTTCTTTCATGACAGAATTTTCATTTTTGGGTAAACTAACCCTGTAACGTAACAGTAATAATTTACTTTTATTTACTTGTATTTTCATATTTGAAAAATGTAATACATTTTTCACTGATACCTGTTTTCATAGTTTTTGATTGGAACTTCTGGTTATTTCTTGAATTTATCTTCTCTGGGTGGTTCTCATACACTGTCGAAAAATCTTCATGTATTTATGTTAGTGCTGTCAAATTATTAATCACATTTTTTTTTACATAATAAATGTATGTGTAATGTATATTTATTGTATATTTGAAAATACACATTTACATGCATATTTTTATATTCTTATATAGAAACATTTTTATATATAAACAACATATTTTTCCTAAATATGCATGCAGGTGTGTGTGTATGGATATATATATATATATATATACACACACACACATAGAAAACTGTAGTTTGTATATATTATATTTTTAATTTCTCTTTCTATTCAAAGAGACGTGGAAAAAGTTTTCAGAGTTTTTGTGTGCATATACATTACTGTATTTTTAAACAACAGATTCTTATCCGTAACCGTGCCACGGATCTTGATGCCCGTATGAATGACGGCACCACACCACTCATCCTGGCAGCCAGACTGGCAGTGGAGGGCATGGTGGAGGAGCTGGTGCACTGTCATGCAGATGTCAATGCTGTAGATGACCATGGTAAGATGAAAATCCATATTAACATATGTTAGGGATGCTCATTTTGGTTATTTCTCGTAACTGACAACCGACGCTCGTTCACCGATTATTAACCCACAACTAGATTTGAATTCAATTAGAAAGGATTGGAAAGGAAGTGCTTTTGACCCATTAAAAAGAGGAATATTTGTTTTCTGTGGATTCATTGTACATGCGCAAAAACTAGCAAACAACAGAAGATGAAGAGTCACATGCAAGCTTATAATAGTTTTGGATTTTTCATTAGTTTTAGATTTTAGTTCGTTTTGACTTTTTTTGTTTTCAAATTCAGTTAGTTTTAATTAGTTTTTACAGTCTTAGTTTTCTTATTTATTTATTTATTTGTTTTTTTATTTTGTAAATTAGGATATTTGTCAGGTGCATGAATCAAGATCACCAGAATAAGTATTGTATAATATATGCTATAATATAACTGTTTTCACTGATATATTTAATGCTTTCTGTTGTCAGAAAAACTGAATGAATATGAAATAGTGACTGAAATGCACCCCATTATTATAAAAGCGAGTTTATAAGCGAGAAGCAACAGAATATCTATTTTAACCAAAAGCTCTGCTCCTCTCATCTGCCCGCTGAACAGAGCAGACGCAGAGAGAGGTGTGTGCGCGTTGTGAAAACGAGCTTCAGCTCGCGCGGCACTTCCAGAGACTCGCTTTTGTCCAAGAAGACGCTAGATTTGAATTAAAGAACCGGCTTTACTGAGGAGATGCGCATAATATATCATTCGATATATATCGCCCAGCCCTAAGACTCAAAATCCGCTTTCTTCCGACTTTCGCTGCAGCCATCACGCTAGCCGGAGGCATCGCGGACAGACTGTGGACACGTGACGTCACAGACTACGTGGTGCCATACGGGTCAAACACCTGGCTTAAAATAGGCAGCGTGAAGTAAAGATTTTAATTAAACCCAAAAGGCTTATTTACAAAAATGAAAACAAAGGATGTTTTTGCTTTAATATTAGTTTAAGTTAGTTTTGTATACACACAAAACAGTTTCAGTCAGTTTTCGTTTTTTTTTTTAAACTCTCGTTTTTATTTTTATTTCAGTTAACGAAAATGCTTTTTCAATTCTAGTTTTAGTCTTTTCGTTCGTTTTCTTGAACTATAATAACCTTGCACATGATCATATCTATTTCATATCATACGCCTGCAGCACTTATAATTAATTGATTACTTAATTGTGATACTATGATTATAAATGCTAAATAGGCCTATACGACAAACATATAACTATTTTACTTAAATAATAGATCAAGAAAACAAAAGAAAAAATTCTGTATGAACGTGCAATGGGAATCAAGCCTGTATTCCTTACCAGTAACCACAGCAACATTGACCCAATTAATATCAAAGATGGCAACGTCCATAAAACTAAAAGTCTTATTACTTTGTGACATGACAGGAATCCAATCGAAGCGTGAGTTCTTTCATTAAATCTGCATCGCGCACAGAACCCAAAACTGACAGGAGCGACTCAAGTGGAAACCTAACGAGATCCAATAAAACTTTCAGATGACACGCAGCTAATTTCTCCATCACTATAAGTGACCCAAAACACACATAAAAACACCTAACGCACGGTAGATGCGCGTTTGTGCAGCAGAGCGGCTCTCTTTAGCAGTGTATGATGTGACAGATGTCCAGTCCTGTTCTGTTCTCACAGCGCATGTGTTCCTAGAATGCGGTTGTGAGTTCTGAACATTTACAGGTGAGTTCCGTTACAGAACGCGGTTGTCACTCCCTGAAGCAGCCTGTATAGGACTGACAACTGTATTCTGCTGCTGTGTGAATGTGGCCAATAAAATGCGACTTTTTTTTTTTTTTTGTCAACCCATTTTATATAGGCTATGAGTGGCATATTTGAACAATGCAGCAAACCTTTTAAAATAATTAGGTAAAATACTGAAATTAATAAAATAATGTTTACCTGATTGTATTAATCGGTCAAAATTCATATCGGACGTTAAACGGTTAAAATGAACATCCCTAACATATGTCATAGTAAAGAACTTGCTTTTGTTGATACATGGAAATAAATACATTTTTAGGAATAAAATTGACACCGTTTAATCTTATCGCTCTCATCTTTTCTTAGGCAAGTCAGCTTTACACTGGGCCGCTGCTGTTAATAATGTAGATGCCACTCTAGTGCTACTCAAGAATGGAGCCAATCGAGACATGCAGGACAACAAGGTACTCTTTCATGTCTGTTTGTTTATGTGCATGTTTAATCACTTTTTGAATATACAGATGTTATGTGTTATAGCCAAACACTTCAGTTTTGTTTTTTCTTTGATGTAGGAGGAGACGCCCTTGTTCTTGGCTGCCAGGGAGGGCAGCTTTGAAGCGGCCCAAGTTCTCCTAGATCATTATTCAAATCGTGATATCACTGACCACCTTGACCGCTTGCCTCGTGATACTGCGCAAGAACGAATGCATCACGACATTGTGCGTCTGCTGGACCAGTACAACCTGGTGCACAGCCCACATTCTGGGCCTAACCACATGGGCAATGGTGGGGGACACTCCTCTATGGTCTGTGGGACAAATGGTACGGGATTCATGATCGGCATGCGTCCAGGACCACAGGGCAAAAAGAATCGCCGAGCAGGAGGAAAAGCAAACACTGTCGCAGCCGGAACAGCAAAAGATCTAAAAGAAATGAAGTCGAAGAGGCGGAAGAAGCCGGCTGGAGGAGAGGGGCCGAATGTTGTGGCAGTGGCAGGAGCCAGCGGTAATGTCACCAAAGCAGCTGGTGGTCTCTCAGAGAGCTCAGTCACCATGTCACCTGTGGATTCCCTGGAGTCTCCACACTCGTATGCCGGCGAGGCAGTGGCCACCACAAGCACTGCAAATTCTCCCCCTCTGCTTAGCACCCCGTCCGTGAGGCCTATGCTGCCTCCTGTGAGTCACATGTTGGGCCAGCAGCAAAGCTGGGTGGGTTTGGCCAAACACAGCTACAATGGCCACATGTTTGGCCTCATGCAGCCCCACCAGATGAACACGGGCCACACCAGCATGCAGCAGCACCACAGCCCAGGCATGCTCACCCCGATGAACGTCACCATGACCCGTGAACAGCTGCCGCCCATTGTCACTTTCCAAATGATGGCGGCAGGCAACGGGCAGAACCTCCTCAAGCAGGCTCAACAGGGGCAGATGCAGGCACAGGGGCAAAATCAGGCACAAAGTCAGCACCTGCACTGTAACCAGAGTATGATGTACCCCATGCCCGATGTGGGAATGCAGCACGGCCTGTCGCATACCCTTCAGCACCCCCACGGTCACAACCACGCACTCCCACACGGCCTGCCTGAGAGCCAAGCACGACAAGTAGCTTCGTATCAGCCACGCCAGAGCCCTGTGGATAAATATCCAACACCGCCTTCCCAGCACAGCTACCCCACTGCCGGCTCCGAGGGAACCACCCCCGGTCATCCCACACACAATCCCAGCGAACACCCCTACCTCACTCCTTCCCCTGAATCACCTGACCCCTGGTCCTCTTCGTCTCCTCACTCCAACTCAGACTGGTCCGATGTCACAACAAGTCCCACCCCTCTAGGAAACCCCCACACACTGCCTCCTTCCTGCCGCACACACATTCCTGAACAAGCCCAGCTGCAGCCCCCGTCACAGGCCGCGCAGCCGACGCAGTCGCAGCAGTCACAGCGCAGCAGTGTGTATGCGTAGGAACTTGGACCTTCCAGATTGATTGTCTCTTTCTTCAGCTGCCAGAGGAGTGGCCATTTATGCTTTCTCCATTCTTCTACAGTCTTTATTACGCTCTGCATGTTGACTTTGAAGTTTGTGTATGGTCAATTCCCATTAGCCCGGATATTTCAGCGCACAGAAGCCCCGGGCTGAACAGAAACAACTTTTAAACTCTGGAATCCTGTTAACGGCCATCTACGATTTAGGACACTGTTACCAATAGACAATCACAGTGCCAAACTAAGGAGTCTCGTTTGTGGTTACTGTCCCCAATTTGGGGAAATTTATTTCAAGATTAAGTCAAACATTTTACAATTTGAAGGAAATATTAGTCATTTAGTCTACAGTCTTTTTTGATCATTTTTTGTTTATTTTAAATCAGATATGGTACCAAACCATAAAGGGATAGTTCACAGGAAAAAGAAAATCATCATCATTTACTCCTCTGTTGTTCCAAACCTGAATGACTTACTGTGCAACTCAAGAATGAGATATTTGTAAAAATGTCTCAGTGTTTCTTTCCCTTTTTTATGCATGCAGTGAAGTCAAATGGCTTGGTATGCATTGTATTAAGAAAAACATTCTTTACAATATCTATGTTTGTGCTTCACAGAAAAAGTCATACATGTTGGAAAGTGCATCAGAGTTTATTAGTGAGCTATAAAATAATATCATTATTTTTAACTGATTTTATATCATGGGTCAGCTTTCATGTGTTTTCTTTGTTTTTAAGAACAACCTTTTTTATAGTAATGAAATGTTTCTTAAATGTATTGGTGGTACTTTGTTTGCGACTGGTAACATGAATGTGCTACACATACATCTCATTTTTTCATGTGTGGTTCAGAGCTAAACTGTGGTGTAAATAGCTAATGGTTACATTTTTATGTTATTTCCTTGTCGTCTGTTACGGTTTATAATTAAGAGAGATGGAAGGAGGTGTGTAAATATGAATGGGTTCCATTTTGTTTCTTATGAAATGGTATGCAGTATTCAGTGGCCACACAAACATGACAGAGGTTTGAAGAGGAATTCCAGCTGCCATCTTCAAGCCTTTCAGAAAACTAACCACATATACATAATATTATCAGTGCCTTTTAGAACTTCTTTGTAATCATTGTTACTATTGTATTTGTTTTGTTCTGCCTTTTTTGTGTTACTGTATAGTAATATTCTGTTTTACCAGTTCTGAAGTTGTATTTTTTATTTACATAAGTTTTAAATACGTCATGTACTTCCTTTATCCTAAATACAATCAACCTGTCTGTGCAACCGTATGAATCACTTGGTAATCCAGAAATAATACTTTATACAATCTAAATGTGCTGTTTTATGTTTTTGAGCAAAGCTTTATAAAACTGATTAGTACAATCACATGTTTAATGTGTTTTGCACAAGCCCCTGGGTCTCTAAAACGCCAAATAAACACTCATAATATTATTTAGAGATGCATGCATACAGTAGCCAGAGTGATGATGAAATAATGTTAAAGAGGCCTTATGAACTTCCGGTATGCTGTATTTGTGCAGGTGGGTGGATCATTGATAATGTGTGTGCTCAAGGTCAATATTAAGAGAGTTTGCTTATGCAAATAGAAACCTTTATGTACCATAGGCTCTGTGTGGCATGTTCTTTTTTGGAAACAGGTTGATATCCTGTAGCACTTAAGGGCCCTTCAACAGTATGACTTTAGAGTACTGTAATGTTAGGAACTGATTGGGTGTTAGTCAACCAAATAAAGATCAAAGCAAATGTTTCGAAACATTGTATCTTCACCCAAATGTTATGCAAAGCTATTTTTGTATTTGCTGTATATAATTTTTTTTTTTTATGTTATTGTACTTTCTTTCCTGTTCACCAAATATATGCAATACAGTATGCTAGAATGAAGTAAACGTTTCGTCTTAGTCTTTTATAGATTACAATTTGTGATTAAAAAAAAAAAAACAACAACAACATGTATTGGAAATAACCCAAGACAGTTAATGATTAAAATAGAGATAAAACACAAATAAAGGAAAACCTTTGCAAATTGATCTGGCTAAATGAGTCTCTCTTTCTCACATATTTAAGTTTTTTATTTTAGATTCATTATATATATATATATATACATATATACACACACACACACATATATATATATATATATATATAGGTCTCTTATATTTCAGTGGATTATTAAAGACCTAAAGTCTCCCTCTTTCGCTCTC